>CAKALG010014884.1:0-32123 GCA_916700815.1 Helicolenus hilgendorfi | reverse complement strand
CTGAGGAGTAGGTGAGCAAGTCGTCCTGAGGACCAGAGGCCCCCTGCGAGCCCGACACCTCACAACATGCTGAGAGGATATCCACTTGACCTGAGAAGAAAGAACCGGAAGAAGCCTCTCCTTTCACCTGGGTTCCAATATGCTACAACGAAAACTAAAGAACTTTGAATCCTGCACGCCAGATCTCTCTTTCGCTGCTCTGCTTGTCTGTCTGTGGTTCCTGATCCATCGACTGATGCAACCCTGCGTCGTCTGAAGCGCCCTGCAGCTTTACTGCAATCCTGTGATGCACAAACGTGCTGAAGACTTTGGTCCAGCAACTATAAAGAGAAAGAGACTTTAAAAGAAAAGACTTTAAAAATGAAAGACATTTTGAAACTGGCAAAGATGCCATAATGACCCACTTCAGCTCAAAAGGGGGTGGTGAGATGATCCAGCGACTTGCTGCTGCTAAAAGAGAGAGAGAGAGAAAGAGACTGAGAGAAACGATTCTAGCCGAGTGACACCGTGGTAGATGACCATGTCCGAAGATACCGGAGAAAGCCAAAGCAAACTGTTACCAGAGCGAGAGATGGAAGAATATGATCCAAACCGAACTACAAAGACTATGACAAAGTGTCATCCAAAAAGATCCAAAGAGAACTTGCTGAAACCCCCATCAGCTCAACCTCTCATCTGCACATCAGAACCGTCAGGTGAAAATAATACATTTTCAGATATCAATGAGTTTGATGTTACTAGGCCTAAATGCATTTGATGTTGCTAAATAAGTAATGTAAGTTAATAAAGTAATGTTAGTTTGATAAGTTGATGTTAGATGCTAGATTGATTTAAGAAATTACAAAGCATTAATCAGTAAGATTTAGACCTAAAGTAGGATTTCCCTTAAAACGAAATTGCTTCAGAATCTTCCCTGGTGCTCCTTAAACTCTCAACTGCTGAACGGTGCATTAATATAACTAAACTAAATGTATAGAATAATGCAATTCAAACGTTTCTTTTTTTCTTATTACACGGCTGAGTTGAATGCTCGATTCTGATTGGACAATCACAGCGTTCTACGGTCTGTTATTTTTGTATAACCCAGTTCTGATGTTGGACTCTGGCGTCCGTTTTGTGTCAAATTGATTTCTTAAGTAAGTAGCCGTGTAATAAACAGGATAATGTACAGCTAGCGGGTCATTGTTGTGAAATAAACTCCCTCAGGGTGACACAAGACCTCCGCTTGCATCGGTGTGCCGCAATCACCCTGTCGAGGTTTATTTTACAACAATGACCGTCTCGCTGTACATTATCCCTTACTTGTTGCCTTCTTTGTTGTGTTGCGCTGACATATGCACGTTGGTCTCTCATTCCCTGCCCAACTGACTTGAAATAATTTCCAATAAGGTGGTGTAACACATAAAAATGCCTTTTCTAGTCTTTTAGAAAGCTTTACAAATATGAAATCACAAGTTTCAATAAAAAGAGTATTGTTTGGCGACCTTTGCAGTACACTTTGCCATGCTGAGTTTAATATTGAAAATAAATACACCAAAAGAAGATTTTTAGGGTTAGGGTTAAAGCATAAAAGTTATGAAAAAGGCTTCATGACAAAATGTTATCAATTCTCTGAAGCACTCATATTCCAAAAAGTTGAAAGTGCTTGTACGCCCCTTAGTTAAAAAGGCATGATGCCAAACAGTTTGCACCAGTCCTTGAGAGATCTCATGTATCACACATTACAGTAAAATTGATTTTTCAGATAGGTTAGAAGAGAGTTGTTTAAAGAGTAACTATACACCAGCTTGAAAAGCAGTGTTTCACTGCCCTCTGTGGTTGAAAGTTTCAAGCCTTTTTCACATCTGTGTCCTTTGTTGCACCTGTATGCTCGCCCAACAATGATGTCACATGCTCCTGGAGTACACCTGTACATCCCTGCAGCAAGGTGAGACGTTTAACCACTGGAGGTCGGCAAAAACAAGATTTTCAGCGGTTGTTAAGTTGCACTTTAAACAAGGACTGTCGATCGATTAAAATAGTTAATCGTGATTAATCACAAATGAATCGCCCATTTATCTGTTCAAAACATACCTTAAAGAGAGATTTGTCAAGTATTTAGTACTCAACACAGGAGTGGGCAAATATGCTTGCTTTGTGCAAATGTATGTATATAGTTATTACTGGAAATCAATTAACAACATTAAACAATGACAAATATTGTCCAGAAACCCTCACAGGTACTTAATTTAATATAAAATAAGTATGCTCACATCATAACATGGCAAACTGCAGCCCAACAGCCAACAACAGCTGTCAGTGTGTCAGTGTGCTGACTTGACTATGACTTGCCCCAAACTGCATTTGATTATCATAAAGTGGGTCTATAAAGGGGGACTTGTGGGTACCCATAGAACCCATTTTCAGGTCAAGGAACCCCTTTGAAAATGGCCATGCCAGTTTTTCCTCGCCAAAATTTGAGTAAGTTTGGGGCGTTATTTAGCCTCCTTCGTGACAAGCTAGTATAACATGGTTGGTACCAATGGATTCCTTACGTTTTGTAGTTTCATGTGGTACCAGTATATTCACTCTAGCTTTAAAACTAATAACCTACAAATCACAAATTGCATTAATGTGTTAAAGAAATGAATAGCGTTAAAAAAAATGCGTTATCTTTGACTGCCCTACTTTAAACATGTTTAAATAGTCGCTCTGTGCACTCACGTGTCTAGTCATGTTGAGTGATTGTTTACATAACTTCAAATGAAATCATCCTTCACATCTTTTCTTAATCACTGAAAATATATTCTTGACACAGCACTGTTTTTTTTTTTTAATTATAAATTTGGACATTTGTGGCACCACCAGCCACCCAGCCTTATTGAAAGTGATAGTTACCCATCCCTGTGCAGGATGCTGTGCTCAAGTGGCACTGCTAATAATTAGCTTATCTGTTGCACTGCTGGTGAGGTGGGCAAATCTTCAATAATATAGGAGACACTAGCAGAGAATAAATAATGATATGAGGTTACAAGGGGAGGGGGCGAGAGGTAGCCTGATAATGTGGTTAGGTATGATGAGCAATGTTAGCTGAAAATGTGATTTGTATCTCTCTGAGGATGATGGAGTAATGTGCTGTATATGGACACTCAGTGTTTATAGGGCCCCCTCCTTTGTTCAGACGACCATTGACCTTCTCATGTCATTGTTGCCACTAATGATGAAATAAAGAGATGGTGTCATAGCCTGCATATTTTGGCCACAGTGACCCTGTGACTCAGGAGGCTGTTGAGTCATAGGTTTGACTCTTCAGAGCTTCCCTCTCCCAAAGACTGAAACACAGACTATTTTAGAAAACACTGCCATAAATAAATACATAATCTGATTATCCCAAATGACCTTGCAATGCAACTTTTCTGACTTGTGTCTAGTGGCAGCCCATCAAGCGCCCAATGCTGGGAAGCGAGGAGATTCTTGCGATAAAAAAACGCCGATGTGGACCTGTACCTCAAGCTGGCCAAACATACATTGTAAGCAACAATGCATCGAGTACTACATGATTCAATTGTAAGACTTGATTCACTTTGGCTGTTATCACAATACCCCATACTCTTACTGGCTAATGATAATAAATCTCCTATAGATGCATTCTGTACTTCCAAATTACATTTACAATCAAATAACACTTAAAGTCAAATTCAATTACACCCCCCCTCAGCTTATTAGAGTTTTTTGGGGGATATGGTAACAGACACAATATTACAATATTAGTACAGTAGCTAGGCTGAGAGCTGATCTCAGATATAGCAGTAGGGCAGGATGTGATGGCTCTATTGGGGGAATTTTAGTCTCTGTGCAGCTATACAAGGAAGAGACATAATTAAATCAGGGCCCGCACATAAAATTGCTGTAACTAATTAACCAATAAATTATCAGTTGCTGCTCCATAAATCATGATGTACAGATCAATTTGTATGAGCCATAGTTGAGAAATGCTCAAACTCAACTCAAAGTGCACATTTTTCCATAATAACAGTGTTTTTCAACCACTGGTGTGGCCAGTGGGCAACCTTTGCGTTTATGAGAAGTCTATGAGAAGTCTATGAGAAGTCTATGAGAAAATGACCCTACTTCTCACTTGAGTTATTACCTAAGTAAACATTGTAAATAGGGGTGGCCAAATATGGCCAAAATCTTCTATCACGGTATAAGTATGGGATATTATACAGCGAGCCGGTTATTGTTGTGAAAGAAACCCAGACAGGGCGATGCTGCAGACGTCCCTCGTCTTTTTTTTTTATTAAAATATTACAAATTAAAATATTGTATCGATTAAATTAACGTCAGTGAACTGATAATTAATTCATCATTGACATGCCTACTTAGTTACTATGCTTTGCACTTAATATGTCTGAAGTGACATTTACTGGAAATATAAAATAGGGTGTTCTGTTCTGGTAACAAAAGTGTTCAGGATACTTTATCTCCAAAACAGTCTGACTTGATAATGGAATATTAATTGTAAAAATTAGAAATGAGTGGGCAAATAAACAAAGAATAGGAAAAGCTAATTGTGATGCAATGCTTAGTTAAGGTGCTTGTGGTAGCTGCTTGTGCCTCACATATTGACAGCAACACCATCATTTACCTTCATCTGAGAGGCATTCTGAGAAATGACGAGAAATGTGTCCCCTTAAAACCACAACTACCAGTGGAAACAGCAGGACCATTACCATGCACTTGTAGCATGCTCTGAAGCCATTTATGTAATCTAGGAGTGAATAAATTAGACTGACATTAAATGATAAATGGATGTTAATGAGTAATCATTGAAGCACAGCAGATATGAAGTCTACATGCACTCAAATGTGACAACCGATATTAAATGCTTACTTCCTGCAATTCACCCCCCTGCCCCATGCATCCATAAACAATTAATAATCATCAATTTGGATATGACCATGTGTTTAATTATGGAACACATAAAGAAATAAATGAAAAATCACATAACCGTATATGACAGGATGAAAACAGCTTGAAAATACTCTCAAGTAATTGCCCCCTCCTGTATAAATTTCCATGCACCATTGCAGGATTGCAGAAGAGTGACATTAATGTTAGGTGGCAACGGAAATACCTGATAAAAGGCTGGAGTGAGAAGCATGTCACTTTTTTTCATTATAGCTTTCTTTCCACTCTGTGTTACCTTTGTTGTGTTTTGTTTGTAGATGAAATGGCTTAGATCTTCTTAAAACAGTCAGACATGCTGGACAAATTATTCTGTTACTTGCTTTGATCCCCCTCCTGGCCTTCCAAGCCTGGGGGGCTTCAAAGAAGTGCATAACTGAAAGAGGACATAGTAGCTTACAAGAAGCCCTGTCTCCATGCCCTCGTCCACCAGACGCGGGTCACACTGGCAAGCAAGTGTACTGTTTATACTAATAGATGTCAAGTTATGAAGGTTTATTATCTACGCTTTGTTTATCTCTTCATTTATGTGATCAAAGCGCACTTACTTTTAAATATATGCTTATTCGCTTCCTTGTAGAGGGTTCATTCAATCATTATCCGTAACCGCTTATCCCAGTCGGGGTCGCGGGGGGCTGGAGCCGATCCCAGCTGACATTGAGCGAAGGCAAGAGTGAATATACTGGTACCACATGGAACTAGAAAACGTAAGGAATCCATTATTATGCTGGCTCGTCACAAAGGAGGCTAAATAACGCTCCAAACTTACTCTAAATTTTGTCAAGGAAAAACTGGCATGGCCATTTTCAAAGGTGTCCCTTGACCTCTGACCTCAATATATGTGAATGAAAATGGGTTCTATGGGTACCCACGAGTCTCCCCTTTACAGACATGCCCACTTTATGATAATCAAATGCAGTTTGGGGCAAGTCATAGTCAAGTCAGCACACTGACACACTGACAGCTGTTGTTGCCTGTTGGACTTGAGTTTGCTTTGAGGTTTTTTTTTTTTTATGATAAATACAGTACCTGTGAGGGTTTCTGGATAATATTTGTCATTGTTTTGTGTTAATTGATTGCCAATAATAAATAAATACATACATTAGCATAAAGCAAGCATATTTACCCACTCCCTGTTAATACGAGTTTAAATACTTGACAAATCTTTCTTTAAGGTACATTTTGAACAGATAAAATATGTGATTAATTTGCGTTGAATCACGATTAACTATGGACATTCATGGCATTAATTGTGAGGGAATATTTGAATCGATTGCCCTAGCTATAACTAATTATTGCCGTGTAACAGCCGTGAGTAGGACTCTTGTTACTGTAAGATCACCGTGACAAATGGACAAACTGTTGTTGGTCAAGAAATAGCTTCACTGCAGCCTTCTGTTTTCTCCTCAACAAGGTTTGCTGGCTATAATTTAATCAGATCTCCAGGGATGGACCAAAGACAGCAACAAATCAGAAACTGGTCAAGCATCACGTTGAGAAAACATTTTTACAAAAGCCTGTATTTTTTCTTGTGTCTTAGATAAGGATGTCCCCGAATGCAAAGGCAGTATTTTAAAAAACACATAATGCATTTATGTTGATTCACCATATTCATTCAGCCAATAGAACATCATGTTGAAATCAAAAAAAAATATCCACTACATAGCCAGTAGTTGATGGACAATGTTTCCCTGATGTCAATTTGTTTATGTTAAGATGCCGGCCTTTTTATCTACCGAGAGAATAGGGGCATGATCGTATGTGGGAATGCAGGCGAGTGATCGCCTGCTGTGGTGTTTTTCAAATTGAAAGTTCACAAAAGTTGAACTCCACATGAATGCAAAATTTGCTTTGCAACCAGAAGCGAATTTTTTTTGCACCTTCGCTCACATAGAATGGGAGTGAACGGGAGGCAAATTTTGTGTTTTTGTTGCTGCTCTTTACATTCCTCCTGATGCAAATTAAAAAAAAAATAAAAATAAATACTACAGGAATGCACTACTGTTTTGTTTTGTATTGTCTTTTTATTTGTGTTGTATAAGTGGACCAGGCTACAATCTGTTGTGTAACCCTGTGTTGCAGTAAGACAATACATGATCTTTGAATCCTTGAATCAGTAGATGAGTTTAGTTTTGGCCACAAATTAAAGTGTTTAAATTACATTGTTGAGTGTATTTGTATTTGGAAAACAATGTGAAAATCTCATCTTTTTTAAATTATTAACTGGTGTTCACCCATAATTCATGTAAATGTCATCTTAAAATTAATGCTAACTATTTTGACTGTTGAATACTGGAACTTTATTGAATGTTCTTATGCTACCGACGGCAATTGGTTCCATACAGTATAAAACACGCTTGCAGAGACTTGAAACTTCACAGCCACATGTAATCCATTGCAGTGAATCCACAACCCACTTGTCAAACAGAACAGTGATGCGACAAATACTTTAAATGCTAATGATTTTGAATGGGCAGTACCAGTGTGTGTTTTTTTCACAAAATTGGTGCATTACGTTTACAGCACAGTCAAAAACTCTCCTCAAACAAATAGATGTTTATTCACACCCATTGCCGGAAGGCATTCTGTAAAAGTTTATAATCACCGCCAGAAGGAGAAGTAGACATAATTGGTTGAGAAAATGTAGGAATTTGCAGCATATGATCACATAATAACTCATGGTTTGCAATGGGATCACAGATTGATGGTAACAGGTCAAACACATCTGACAGTGGAATTTCCCCCGGAGCGTTGTCATTGATTATTCACATTGATTATTTTGAGAAAATGCTGGGTGATGCTTATTAAGAACATTATAGCAGCTGTGATGAATATGGCTGCTGGCTGAGTGAGAGGCTCAGCACAAACCCTGATACAGCTTCACGCTCCTTTTATTCCTTAAGAATGGGCTGTTTAATTATTTATGGTATAACGTCACCATGAAGGCGCATCGCTGTTCGTTTATTTTGCCTCTGGGCATATTACCCTTGTCATGCAGGGTCACTATCATTTGGCTATTTCTTGCTGGGCTCCGTGTCTTCACATCTTTTCTCTGCATATTTTCTTTCCCTCAAGGAGAGACACAGTGGCCTCGGAGTACAAGGGTGCAGCAAAATCTGTGCTCTTATGTCTGAAATCAGAATGACTGGTCACTAGAATAACACTTCTGCAAAGGAATTAAAAATGACAAAGTCAGAACAGTGGAGGAGCATTTCAATATTTTTACTTTGAGCAGCACATCCTCAATTTATGAACCAAATGAATGTTTTTAGAATGTTGAACACTATTAACAACAAATGTATACATGCTAAAGTGTCCTTGGGCAAGACACTGAACCTCGAGTTAGTTCTGATGGGTACGCCAGCGCCTTGCTCATGCCAACTCTGACGCCGTGTGTGTTGGTCTGTGAATGGGTGAATGAGAAGCAAATTATAAAGTGCCTTGTTCGTTAAGCTAGAACAGTGCTATATAAGTGCAGTCAATTTACCATTACTTTCCTGAAATTCCCCTCTGGGGATCAATAATGGCTTATCTTATGTTATCTCATAATTTACAGCACCGCTGACCATTTTCAAAAAGAACTACAACTTTCAAACTTATTTCTTACCAGCCACTGTTGGCTTCCATTCATGTCAATGTGCTATTAAAAGCAAAATATAAAGGCCAACGGTCAATACTCTTGGTACTAACTAACAACCTTAAAAAGTATGTAAAAAATATGTCATATTAGTTTACATTTTTGTATTAAAGGGTTACAGCAGAGTTGAAACACATCTCTTTAAATGTAATTTAATTGCGACGGCCTACAACACCCACAGCAATAGTATGTGGAGAGTATGTGTTCAAACTGTGGCTGGTTTGTTGTTGTTTCATTTCTCCTTTGAGTTTCCAATGCCTGTGGAGATTTAGTTTGTAGTGAAGTCAACATCAAGCAACTTGAAGAAAGGCTCAGTGAACTTTTCAATAACACAGCAAAGCCATCTTCACTACAAACTCTCTGTTCACTGCCATCATTGTTTTTGTTTGTTTGTACCGTATGAATGAATAAATGTTAACATGATTACTTCTGCTATTTATAATTGCATGACCTTGGTCTCCTATTCAGTGAGACCAGAAGCATCTTCCTGTTTTTGTGTTGGGATTTAGAAACGCATGCTAAGCCTTTTACTCATGTCCTCCAAAGAAACATTTCACCTTTCTTAAACACCCACTTGTTTGACTAACGTTAGCTGGCTAGTTTCAACAGTAATAACAACACATCAAATGCAGATCCAGTAGCTAATGGGCGATGACGGACTGATGACCTTTTGAACTGATGACCAACTTTATTTCAAAGTCAGTATACTTTGTTGTGGCTTTGTCAGGGAGTGATAAGGAAAGCTGTTTAAGGTAATTACAGCACAGCCTTTATTAGCCTATAAAGTTGCATTACTAATCATTTGTTATTATTCAGCTATTTTTTTTGGGCATATCAAGTTATTTCCTCACAGCATGGCGGCAAATTACTGTGGCATAAATATGCAAAGCACAATATGGCTTGATTATGTACAACACATTGGTCTAGTGTTCCAGTGTCATTGGGTGAAATCCAATGCTGAACTGTAAATCAATTCCAATGCTGGAGGCTCTTACAGTATGGCGGGACCAGTGTATATTGTGACGCTGAAGTATAATTCCATTTTAAAACATACAAAAACGCACATATGGTACTTTAGAAGGAATCTGACAAAAATATATACTGTATAATTTTATAATATATAGAATTTCTTGCATATTGTCACAAAAGTTCCAATTTTCCCAATCAAATTGATATTCCTATATTCAGTATACCACACAGGCACAGCAAGGAGAAGGGTTAGTCACCACATCTTCCCAGACAGTATGGGGATTTGAACCATTCAAGCACTGACAGTGCGGTTTTGAAGTTTAGAATTGAAATATTTAATCTTTCAAAATGTCACTCCAACTTCTGTGCCAACACATTTTTATACTTTCAAACTTAAGCAAGAAAATCATAACTATGATTAAATGACCCCCCTGCTATTGACATCTTACTGGCCTTCTCTTAATCTTCCAAAATCCATTGGCCTTTCTACTGGTAGATTACCACCATCCCACTGGTTGTCTTTACATTTCTTTACACACCAGAAATACAGCATAGGTAATATTTATCTGTATTAGACTCGTACTGCAATCTGCTTGCAATTAAAATCAATATCATAGCAAGGGGTACAAAATCAGTTTACTATTTGTCATCATATTATTGCATTGATGTGCAAAGTTAGTGTAATTAGGCCCCTGGATTAGCTCTACCAAAGATGTAATGGTTGTAATGAAAAGCACTAATTTCCTTCTTGTTTTGAGAAAATTTACTTCCGTTTGAAGGACAGAAAACAGACACGATGAGTAACTCTAGCAGACAAAAGCCTTCAAATGATCAGCAGGATTGAAGGGCAGGAGACTTATTATGACACAAAGCTTGTTTGGGAAAAAAAGGAAGAAATTTAAGGTATCATAATATCACTTTTCACTGAGTCTGTCCCTTATCTTTATTGATTTCATTTTTAAATATTAACCAAAATTCGAATGACAATGTTTTGGAGCAACAGGATTAAAGTCAATCTAGGTTATAATAAACAAAGCCACACGGTGTTGTTGCTGCAAAATATTTTACAGTGTCAGACAGTAGATATTAAGAGAATAAACAACTAAAACACCCCCAAGTTAGCAGACTGGTGACCTCCAAACTGGGAGGTCTTAATCCACAAGTGTGCAGACAACTGCAAGTAGTAGTGATAGTGGAAACCAAACAAGATGCCTCAAGATATATGTACGATCTGATATGTATATGGAGTACATTATGATACATATCCGGAGAGTTAGATATATCGATGATTGATATAAGATATATTGTCCAAATCACCAGCAGGTTTCAGACCAGTCGTCAGTCCTCTCAGGGTCTGCACTGTTCAGCCACACTTTCTGGAGATGAGTGGAACTGCAGAGTTGGGTGTTTTACATCTGTGGCTTTGTCCCCTTTCACATACAAGCAGTCATGTGATCCATTGTTAGTGTATGTGTGAACACGTGAGAAACACAGCGCTGAAAATTAGGCCTGCACGATATGAGGAAAATCTGCGATGCGCAATAACATTGTTCAATATTGCGATGACGATATGACTTGCGTTAAATAAACGAGTGTGCATATTATCTATACATATACATATATTTCAAATAGAACTAGGCTAAATGTTGTTTCTAGAGCAGCAACGGTAATGTTTACAACAGCAAAGTCACTATATAAACTCAATCTCACTGGAAACAATCTAAAATGTCAATAAAATAAATAATATTCCTGACTGAGGTTTATAAAGACTGAAGAACACAGACATCAGTCAGTATCAGTCCTTCCTCCTGTCGTCTGTCCTCCTCCCTCTGATGATGTGATTCACTGCAGCAGGTAACATAACTGCTGGTAGAGGGAGGAGGAGCTGCTTTGTCTCAGCCAGCTGATGAGTTTACAAGTAAGATACATGGCAAACTAACCTAAACAGTTAGACTACATAGCCTACTGCCAGCTTTAGTTTAGTGTAGCCGAGGGTTGCTCCTATACTTTATGAAGATAATAAATTAATAACACGGAGGCTCTGTAGTCTGCAGCGCACCACCGCTTCACGTCTTCCGTTCCTTCACAATAAACTTTCCGGACACAAACACTGGATTGCTGCTTACTAGAGGGAACTAAAGTCATTCACAACTCAACTAAATAACTTACACGTGTTTACAATTCGCTGTTTGCCGCCGAGGTAACGTGCTATGCTTGTGTAAACATAGTGGCGGAGGGATGAGAAAATGCGGACAGAGCAGATTGAAACGACGCTTTCCTACATGTTTAATCGTTTCATCATGTTCATGCTTGTTGAACAGGCGTATTGATAACGTATCGTGGCTTTACACTTGCAAAGTTTTATTGCACTTGCTTACAGTAACGGGCGTAGTTATCTTCGTAGTTAGCTCCGACACAGAGCAGCAGTGAGAGGATGCAGCTTTAGCCCCAGAGCACGTTTAATAACGGGTTTCAGTAACCATCCATAAATATAATGATTTTTCTTATTCATCGCGTTTCAGACAGCCTTTTGCGATGTGTTCATCGCGCATGTTCATATCACGATGGCGACGAAAATACGATTTATCGTTCAGCCCTACTGAAAATGCATTATTGTGTTTTTGTTTTCAGTTAAGCACACGCCTTGTAGTATCACACTTTGTTACCTAATAATCAGCAGGCTTCCACACAATCGTCCATAACAATTTCACCATCTTCTCTGTAAAGCTCTCACTGATGCAGGGCGCAGACACTTTACAAATGAAAGCTTTAAAGTTTGCAACAGCATGGCAGAATGTATTGATTTCACCCAGCTTAAAAGTTTTTCATTGTTTGTGCCAAATACATAATTGCCAGGCAACAAGCTTCCCTCTAGACATTAATTAGGTTATTAATATTTATTTGCTTAGTTATGTCTTTTCCATGTATTGCTTGGCAACAGAATTGAGATCAGGATGTAATAACTGGATCAATAGAGCCTTGAAAAGAGTTTTGCTGTTAATTTGTAGTTAGGCCATTTTGTACCTAGAGAGCTGAGGAATATGTAAAATATTAATGATCCAAATCACATTAACACTAAATTCATGGTGTGGGACATCACATTGAGCCATTGTATCAATAGTGAAGGAATGATTTGATTTTTGGAGGAAGGTAAAGCCTCTACACCTTTTCATCTATCTCTACAGAAATTCCTGAGGGTTTCTTTTTTGAAGTATCCTCAGAGCTTTTCACACATACTCTTATGTGGGTTACTTGGTAGTATGATAAATGAGGAAGAGGTGCACCAAGGGACATTAGTGTTGAATCTTGGGAGGCAGTGGGAGTCCCAAAGCAATGTTCGCCTTGGGCTTAGCCCAACTTGCCTCCCCAAGGAAATGTGCGACTAATATAGTCTCCAAGTTTGAAAATAATTGTTATCTCAAGGTTCAGCTCACACATGCCATGTACAGTGCTGTACTTTGTAGAGGCCACACAATACTTAATTGGAGTGGTCTTAACCAGTGACATCAGTTTACTTAGGTTACCCTGGTGTCACAACCATTTTGGCAGATATTGTATATGCTGAGACAATTTGTTTAATTTATATCAAAAGGTAAAATTGCAATCGGTTATCTCACAAACCAAAAACGAATAGTAAAGTCACTTTATTCTCTTTTTGTCCCAGATTTCCTTCCCGTCTCTTTGTGTCTATTCTCGTTTGACCCATTATCCCTCCGTCACTCTATTTTTCACTGTCTCTCTCTAAGTATCTCTCCCTAACCCCTCTTCTTTCTCTCTCAATCTCCCAGAGGCTGGTCATTGCACTCTTAACACAACGCTTCATTAAAGTAATGCTTAACAACACTGTTTCACTCACTCTTTGCTGTAGCCGTGCTTGTGTGTGTGTGTGTGTGTGTGTGCACATTGTGGAAAGCCAAGCTGGTTCTGCACCTATTGAGATGGCCAAGACTGAATGAGAGTCCCTCGAGGCACATTGCATATGCCAGTCCCTTTCAGAGTAGGACCTGAATGCGGTTGCCCAGGAATGTGCTCCAATTTTAGACATGCTGGTGAAAGTCGGCAGGTTTGGAGAGAAGAAGAACATGTGATGGTTTTATCATTTTTGAAGCATGTCCCTGGTCTTGTTAAAAAAAATGGCAGTGTTACAAAGGACAGGAAGGAAAAAAATGTCTCTATGTATTTTCAGGTCATTATGAGGGACCACAGCTCCTGTTACCTTTACTACTACAACTACTGATAGTGGTAGGTGTAGTGATGAATTGGTAATTTATTATTTCAGTTATTTATTGATAAAGGATCTAAGTGGTAATTATCAGTAAATAATAATCATCTGCAAGATGCAACTTAATATCAATGATGAAATTAAGCCAATGCATAAAGTCACTCTGAAAAGCACTTTGAAGAAAGGTTGTGCTTTGCAGATCAATTGGAACTTAATTACTTAGTACAGTTGATCACAGAAATAAAAGGGAGGCAGAGCTTGTTTAAAATAAATCATTAAATGTTGGTCCTTGCGGATTAAAAAGTATACAGCTAACCGTAAAATCGTCAAAATTGTAACACGTGACTATTCGAAACGGGCCGATTGTTGGCTTCCGGTATTGCTGCTTGCCGCTTTCTTGAGAACTGCTCATATATGACATTCACAAGCAACACTGTTCTTCCTTAGGTCCTGCGCAATACGCCATGACATAGTTGCACCTCTAGCAGTGCTAGAGTATACGCATCATTTGGGTGCAGAAGCTCACATGAACATCGATGGAGAGCGAGCTGTACCCAGCATGTTTGGCGATGTAACAGGAAATATGGTAGCAAGTACATCACGCACTACTAATAAATAAGTCCCATAGATCTCAAGAGCTCGCACTTGACACTGCAATTCCTTGGGTCCTCGGCATTACACCTGCTAAGCTTGACGTCGATCGGATGAACGGTTGTTGAGAAAATTGAAGGACATATGTACGCTTGCATACATACTGTACATACATGCAGACAGACTCGTTCCATTTTAGTTGGATAAATTGTGTTAAACTTATACGTATAAAGTGACACATAACAATAGGAGGGAAGACTAGCATGGATAGAAAATACAACTTTGGTACTATATATTGTTGGCCCCGGATATTTTTTCCACTGTTTATCATTACCAGTACACAAACACTATAAAAATAAGATTTAGCTCCAGAAAAGTAACATCCGATAGAGGCAAGAACTTGAAAGAGCACAGAGCTGAAGACACGTCATTTCAGGATGAGCCACTGTATATTTTTTCTCAAATTGGCTGAGCTGCCAATTTTATTAACTGTCAAAATAAATATACAGGCAGCATAACTGGGAGGTGGCACTTTGCATCTTAACCAGTTATTGATCTTCTAAGCAAGCTGCTGCAAATTGATTACTTTGATATGGTGCGATGACTGTAATACGGTGAAAACCTTGGTGGGGTAATACAGCATAAGTGCATTGGAGCAATGCTTTCTCTTGTTAACAGTTGATAGACAAGACATCAGAAGCATTACATTTAATCAACATGTCCTCGTGGCCTCATAAAGGCTCCAGTATTCTCTGAAACATAACTTTGATGAAGCTGAAAAATTATGATGAAAGATGATATGTTCTAGTGAGTGAATCTATAGCTTTCCTGAAAAGACTCTATTCCACCTGAAGAATATGTATTTTTACTTTATTTATTAAACATGAAAAATAAATCCATCTAAATCCAAACATAGATATATTATTTTAAAGTTTAAAGTGTTTTCTGTAATGTCAGAAAACAGCAAACTCTATTTAAATACATACCAAACAATGAGCTGTTGCGGTGTAGGCTGGACTTGAAAAAAATAAAGTCAGTAGTATATAAAAGACAAAAAAAGCAAAACTACAACCAATCTCAGGAGCAGATCCAAAAAGCTTGAAATTACATTTTGAGCTCATTTCACTGTCCGGCTATTAGGATTAAGTTGTTTTAGAATTACGGTACTGCAGTAAGAGTATCTCAGTTAATGCTTGAGTTAAGGCTTTTCATGATTACATCGTAGCGTTAATAAAGATGAGATTTAAACAAAAAGAAAACTTTCCTGTTGTTAAAAACAGAAAATAAAACTTAAGAGTTTCTTCTATCCTGCAGCAGTCTAACAACTCTGTGATTCTGTACATTTTCTGTGGGGAATTTATATATTGAACAGTGAAACGATTAGCAGTCCCTGAAAAACAAATACAATATTGATCTGTTTAAGCCATTTATGGCGCAGAAATGAAAAACACTCTCTGTTTCTAGCTACACAAATATGAGAATCTACTGCTGTCAGTGTAAGTTATTGATGATTTAGTGATTTTGACTCAATAAAACTAGCAATTTGAAGATTTCACATTGAGCTTGAGAAAGTAAGGTGGGCATTGAAAAAAAAAAAGACATACAGTGTGTATATATATATATTTTACACACTAAACAATATAAATTAGATATAATGAAAATAATTGCTAGCTGTAGCACTTTGTAAATGTGCAGTGGAATTGCCAATGAATGTGCACTTACTCTGGATCCCCTAGTCCAATCTACAGTATTCACATCTTTGCCACTTATAGACGCACTGGATTAGAACATTATTTCAAATAGTTGTCTATTTGTACTATCAACAGTAAATATGCCAATATGCTTTCATTGTTATTTTCTATAGGTCCCAGATTTTTTTTAATCATTTTAATTAAATGACCTTGCAACTACTGTACGTGAATATACAGCCTTCCTTGGATGCCACCATTATACAGATGACCCTAACATAAATGAACCCTCCGGTATTCCCTGTGCAGTATGGTTTATGGTACAGTGTATTACATCCATAAGTGCTTTTATTTCCCTCAATTCCCCACAGGCTGAAAATTGCCTGAACACTTTTTACTCATGCCCCTGCACTCAAGAACAGCTGGAAAGATCCTATCAGGTATTCTTATATATTTGCATAATTGTTAATATACCTCACAGCGTTGCATTAAAATTTAAATTTCAAACCACAAACAGTGAGCAGAGGGGAGCAATATGCTCAACAGACAAATGCAGGCAGAGGGAAAGCGGATACCATTTGCATAGAAGTGAAGTGACATCAAGGAAGGCTGCAAGGCATTGTTGGTCCACAAAGTATTCTTATGAGCCCTAGTCACATCCACACGTTAGTGTAGCTCGGCACGTACAGGAGGCAGGTATTTGTGCTTACGGGCTATTTTAACACAGGAGTCGAGCACTAATCAGCTCCTCCACATCAGCATAAACAAATTGTCGAGGGGTGAATGGTTGGGAGTAACACCCCAAGGTTTCCCTCATAACATGCAGGTCAAAGCATCCATGTATGCACATTTTGCTTCTTTGTTGCCGTGGAACAATATTACATTTTCATTATCAAACCACTTTTTTTGTCAGTGTCCCTGGTAATAACAAATAGTTTTTTTTTTCCCCAATAAGTTGGTAGCAAGGGAACGTATCTCGCTATTTTGAGAAGACGTTCAGGGACTTTAATTTTCAGTGCCTTCAGGAGATAAAAATGTCTGTCATTTGTACAGCAAAGGGTCTGTGGTTATTATAGCTTTCATCTGCAGCCCTGCTTTTCATCACAATGCTAGTATATTGAACATGAATAGCTTTTCAGTCTATAAAGCTGTATAGTACGTGTCTGTGCACATGGGAGGATGTTTTGTATGTGTGTGCATGAATGTAGATAGAAGCATATGCAGAAAGTCTAGGGTTTTCCACTTGTTTACCTGTCCTCCTAAACTCCTATGGATGCTATCTACCCTTCTGTCTGCAGTTTCTTTGTATTTAAAAGTCACTACTTTAAGACAGATGCAAAAACTTTTTTAGATGCAGGCTTGGGGCCCTTTTGTGTGGAGTTTGCATGTTTTCCCTGTGTTAACGTGGGTTTTCTCCAGGTTCTCCGGCTTCCTCCCAAGACATGCAGGTTAGGTTAATTGTTGACTCTGTCTGTCTGTCTGTGTATGTGTCAGCCCTGTGATAGCCTGGCGACCTGTCCAGGGTGTACCCCGCCTTTGCCCAATGTCAGTTGGGATCGGCTCCAGCACCCCCCGTGACCCTGAATAGGATAAGCGGTTACAGATAATGGATGGATGTGATGCGTTGATTCAGCCATATATCCATGATGTTGGAATTGTGATGGGAATTAATTACATTGATAAAGTGGCTATAATTGATTTTTTTAAAATAACAATGTATAAAATGACAATGTGAAAGGGGGCACTTGTAGTGACGAACCAACAGAGAATTGATGTGTCTGAGATGTAGTCAGTGAAAAAGCTCTAAAAACTCACTGTACACCAGTAGAGCTCAGCACCAAACACCCAGATATTTCCCTTAGGAGTTGGTGGAGACCAAAAGTCAGAGCTAACGTTGGCCAGAAACATGAACCTGAATGAATGACGACGTTGCTCTGTATATGCTGGATGTGTAAACAAGTAACAAGTTTGCCTTATCAACTTAAAAGATGATTGTGTTCACAACTTGTTTTTCCGCTGCCCTGAGGTGGCCAAAACAATTACAATACTGCAGGTTATGAGCAGTGAACGGTTATGTAGCTGAATTTAAAGCAGCAACACTGAGAGTGGGCAAGTGACATAAACAAAACTAAAACTTAGATCTTGCAGAATCTATCTATCTACTCAGCAGGTCCTGTCTGTTTTGAGTGTCTGGCCTTTCTAGCCTTTCAGTGACTCTCTTAACACATCTCCTTTTTTAAAATTGATCCAAATATCACAGTGGCACTCTCGACTGAGAAACCAAGACTCTTTTCTGGTCTCCATGATCAATTTCAAGTTTTTAGAAGTCCTTGTAAGCCAAGAAAGAGCATGGGTCAAACAAAGTTATGTAGAGTTGAGGATTTATGCAGTGTTAGAACTCTAAGGAATTCTGGTTACATCAAATGGACTGCACCAATTATTGATACTTACTCAAACTGCGATACTGATTAAACCTCATACTAAATACATTGCCTCAATATTTTAGGCTTATCTGTCTTGCTAGCTCTGAATCTTGACCTGAATCATTCAGGGTTGAGAGGCAGTTTATCCTGTCAGTCAGTGAAACTAAAAACATAACTAGCAAAGCAGCCAAAGTGGAAACTGACAGCTGTCATGTAGTTTTAAATGCTAATACTAAAGACACTAATACTTTAACACCATTGGATGTGACTTAGTGGTCACATCTGGTAGTTTACTATAACATGTTGAGTAATTTGAATTCCTTTAGAGTTATGTTTAGAATAGGGATGTCAATCAATTAAAATATTTAATCATGATTAATGGCATTATTGTCCATAGTTAATTCACAAATTAAAGCTGAAGTAGGCGAGATTGGAGCAAATATGATTAAAAAAAGTTGTTTTTATGAAACGGTCACTATATTGTGACAGTAGTACATGAAACAGGTAACCTGACAAAAATCATCACAGGACCGGAGCACAGCAAATAGGAACGCTCTCTCTCTCTTAAATGACCTGTGATTGGTCAAAGTCTCACAGGCTAGATTTTTTAAAGCCTGAAAACAGAGCCATGAGGAGGTGCAGAAGTCTGGTTATCTCTCAGAACACTATAATTACAATATGCGGAAAGGTTATTATGGAGTTTTTGCCCAATGATGCCAAAAATATATACTGTCTACTGCCACTTGATAGTAAATTTTTATTTTTTCAAAATGTACTTTAAAGGGAGAGTCATCAAGTATTTAATACTCTTATCAATATGGGAGTGGGCAATTATGCTTTCTTTATGCAAATGCATGTATATATTTATTATTGGAAATCAATTAACAACAGAAACAAATATTGTTCAGAAACCCTCACAGGTACTGCATTTAGCATAAAAAATATGCTCAAATCACAACATGGCAAACTGAAACCCAACAGGCAACAACAGCTGTCAGTGTGTCAGTGTGCTGACTTGACTATGACTTGCCCCAAACTCAACTCTAATTATCATAAAGTGGGCATGTTTGCCCCCTTTGAAAATGGCCATGCCGGTTTTTCCTCGCCAAAATCTAGCTTAAGTTTGGAGCGTTATTTAGCCCCTTGGCGAGTTACTATGACATGGTTGCTACCAATGCATTCCTTTGGTTTTATGGTTTCATATGATACCTGTATCGTCACTCTAGCGTTAAAACTGAGCCCTCTACAACCAAAAAATCGCAAGTTTTGTTAATGCATTAAAGAAATTAGTGGCATTAATGCAAATTTGTTTTAACACGTTATCGCTTTGACAGCCCTAGTTTAGAAAATGTCAGTTTGAGTTAATATACAAAATAAATGCACCATGTTATAATTAATACATTGTTAATTTTTATGCATATTTATACATATTAGTACTCTCTCAACTCAAAGACAAAAATCCAATCAGACACAAATGTATTAGTGATGCAAATAATAGTGTATTAAAATGAAATTATCAAATGACAAATCCTATTTTATCATGTTAATATTGTTATCAAACACTTTCATGTATCTTACTGAGTGAATATTTAATTATTTCTCAATTTCTTTTGAAGTCTTGACAAGAACATTTTTTTATGTTCCCCACTTTGATGGGAAATATTTCTCATATGACCATTTTGATTGCTGCTCTGCACATCAATTTTGTATTTGTCCTTAATGACTTCTATCTGACTGCTAGTACATTTGCTTTGAGAAATAACTGTTGATAATAATGAGACCATATGCCTGAGCAATGACACAAGAAGTCATTTGGAGCATTACATCAAACTGATTTGTACTCTGAACAAACACTTATTATCTAGTGCAAAACAATTGATACAATTTGATGTACAAACCATATGGGACTTTGGGAGGCCTCAAAAGCACGTGTTGCTGCAGACACGCAAAATTAGTTTTCATGTTTTCATATTGTATTACTTCACGCTGTGGGTGGCATGAAGGTAAGAAGGTTACTAAGGGCGCTGGAAGTAGGGGGGCCAAGGGGCCATGTCCCACTTTCTTTGTGAATCACTGTATCGCTGCAAATGCCCCTATCATGCCCCTATAATACAACACGGTAAAAAAGACATTTCAATCATTCCCCGTATTGTGCATGTCAAGACTGGAGGGTGTCAGAAGTATTTTTACTCTGCAGATACGCTCTCATTTTAATCTGTGCAGCAGCAGCTGTTTGCACGGCTCCATCTCAACTGTGTCTCACGTAACCGCAACCTGAGCTAAGGCCTTTATTAACGCTTCAAGTCTTCGTTTTTTCTTTCCGACAATACATGCGTAAACTTGATGGTTGATGCCCAATAAGGGCACTGAATAATATTTCAACCGACGGAGCAGAGTGTGCTGAGGATCTTTATCCAATCATAATCAACCATTGTGTAGCCTATTTCAAATAAAATCAAAGTTCGGCGGGACTGTTTTAAATGTATTTATTCAAGGGTAATATTTATTGATATTTAATGAAGATATTTTGGTGTGTGTATATATTTATTAAAAGGATTTATATTTTGGAAATGGTTTTATGTACATTGATGTGTATATTTTTTTGTATATTTGTGTGTGGTTTTGGATATGGGAAATGGTATGTGCCAATTGAAGGGAGCATAAAAGGCTGGTGAATTTAAGTCCATTTGGGGAATACTAAGGTGGAGGCAACATGCGTGATGGGTGTGTTAAAAGGAAAATAAAATGCTTCTATGCTGAAATTTCATCCAGTTGTGGACTGATCCTCATTTCCTCCTTGACCGCTCGGGGATTCTAACAGTATAGTATGTCGAAAAATGTGAAAAAAGTCATAGTGCAGTATATTGAAAATCGTCAGAAAAGGTCATAGTATAGTAAGTCATAAAAATGTGACAAAATGATGATCGAATGCAGTGTTAAATTGTAATGTTTGTGTTCAGGTCACTCACCGCTTTTGCGTTTCCTCTCCAGGGTGTTCGGGCTAAATGAGTCCCCAAGGTATCTGAGCTCGAATTGAAGTGTTCCAAGAGAGACCACGTGGTAATTAGTGGAGGTGTGATAGAAAACCTGAACAGGAGATTAAAGCACACAATCATTCTTCTGTAATGTGTAACATAAATTAAGATCATGCAGATGATTGACATTAATTTAGTATAAATTGAATATAGTGTATTTGTTGTGGTTTGTGTAGTTGTGTTGTCAGGTGGGGTCAAGAGTTCCTTATACTGTTGTGGGGGTTGAGGTCGTTGCCAGTGGCCGTAAGCTAAGCTACAGTATATAAGGCTGTCAGTTTCCATCAAGTGCTGCTGCTGTCAGGACCACATGTTGCCCACGGTCCATCGTATGTTATGTAGAGAAGATGACTGTCATGGTTGTATGTGTTCAGTGTGGGTGAAATAAACAACTGGTTGTTCTGCACCTAACTGCAGTCTCAAGCCTCCTGCTTTTACAGAGCCATCCTAACAGTCATATAAAATGTCATGAAGAAAGTCATAGACATAAAAAGTCGTAAAGACATAAAAAATAGTATACTATGTCGTTTTTCATGATATACTATACTACTTCTGACATTATATACTGAGACATTTTTAAATCACATTTCATGCCTCGGAAAACTTGCGTTTACCCTTCGTCCATCAGTTCACAGTCCTACGCAGAAAGTTGGGCTGGACGATGTTCCACTGTCAAACATCTGGCACTTGGTGCAGAGGTGTTCTGCAAGCCGTGAAGTACAGGCGAAGAGGCAGCTCTGCGTCGGGAATGTGCGTTCAGTCGCATGCCATACTTCATGCTCTGTGTTACGGGTCCCAGGGATGAGTACCACAGTACCAGAAATGTAACCTGTAAGAAGCAGGTAAAACAGGAGAAATGATGATGTGATGAGCGTGGTTTCCTACCAGATTGCATCTCTGGTTGTTTTTTTTACACAACTCAAGACTATGTAAACACAACACATTTCTTTCCTTTGCATTTCAGGTCTTTAGGTTTCATTAGAGTCCATCACTCAATTCACTATTATCACAGTTTTGGTAAAACAGACATTCATCAATTATGGGCAGGCCATCAAGGAGAAATCCGCATTGTTATTGGATATATACATTCACCGGCCACTTTATTAGGTACACCTTGCTAGGACCGGGTGGTCTTCTGCTGCTGTAGCCCATCTGCTTCAAGGTTCGACATGTTGTGCGTTCAGAGATGGTATTCTGCATACCTTGGTTGTAACGAGTGGTTATTTGAGTTACTGTTGCCTTTCTATCCTCTCGAACCACTCTGCTCATTCTCCTCTGACCTCTGACATCAACATGGCATTTCCACCCACACAACTGCCGCTCACTGGATATTTTCTCTTTTTCGAACCATTCTCTGTAAACCCTGGAGATGGTTGTGCGTGAAAATCCCAGTAGATCAGCAGTTTTTGAAATACTTAGACCAGCCCGTCTGGCACCAACAACCATGCCACATTCAAAGTCACTTAAATCCCCTTTCTTCCCCATTCTGATGCTCGGTTTGAACTTCAGCAAGTCGTCTTCACCTCATCTAGATGCCTAAATGCATTGAGTTGCTGCCATGTGATTGGCTGATTAGCTATTTGTGTTAACAAGCAATTGAACAGGTGTACCTAATAAAGTGGCCGGTGAGAGTATGTGCTTTATCCTTTATCCTGTATTCAACTGTCTTGCCACATTAGTGTGTATGGAGTATCATGTATTTCTCGTGGGATATGGCACGCACACCACAGTGTTGCCAAGTTGGCATCTTTCTCTCTAGATTGAGCAACTTTAGCAAATTTAGTAAACTCTTTAGTAAGCCAAAAATGATATCATCATCTGTTGTGCGTAGAGTGCGAAGGCTCCGCAAGCTGTCACAGCACTTGGTCGTGCACCACAGATTTTTTGTAACTAGGCGCCCACTGCGTGCATTGGCTTTTCAGACATTACTGCCACAATATGATAAAAGCAAATAACTGCAATTAAGAAGTAAAAATAATTAATTAGAAGGACAGCCAATACATTTTTAAATGCTTTAAAAGCAGGAGATCTCCATGTTACCAACCGAATCAAATAGTTTAAGGCAAACCTTCGAATCTTCGTTTCATTATAATACATGTATTACTTGACACCTTTCTTGACAAGGATTGTATAAAAGGTGATAAAGCATGTCCATGCATATGAGATATGACTTTACAGTTAATTATGAGTCCACCTCAGCATTGAGGAGTTTGGTTTTTGGCATTTTGCTAGTCACACTTGTTGACTTCTTGCATCGTCACAGCATCTTTTGTTTGCATGCCCACTGGTGTTTCGGGAAATACTGCAAGGAACAATGAAATGAGCATAAATGCCTTTTTGCGAGCTCGTGGTGCGCAGTGAAATGTGGGGGTTCATATATTTTACATCACAATTCATCTGGAAAGTAAACAACGTTTTTTAAAGTAGTCTACACATTTACATTTTTCAATGACTAAGACATGTACTTTGCATGTAAATACGGTGCCAGAGTGCATAAAAAGCATCAAAATAGAGCTTGTTTATCAAAAAAAAGTACCCAGGTGAGTATCCCCTACAGAGGTCCAGGTAAGCCCCAATGTTTATGTCATGTTTAGCCGACTTGTATCGCTCTCTTCAGAAATCGTGTCCACACCTTGGCAGCGGCAAAGAAAATATCTGTGTTCTATTTCCAGGTGGGCAACATTTCTACTGACGGCTAAATATATAACTGTCAATGACTTAACCTGTTGTCTCTGATCAGTGAAAATTCTCTGGCTCCATTTATGCGTTTCGTACATCTTCAACCTACTTGTACTGGTCAAAATCAACACAAAATCAACGACAGTTAATCAATATCACTATCTCTATGTAATAGAGAGTGACATCGTTTGTAGTATATCTGGACAATTTTTCGCATTCCATTCAGTAGATTGCGCTGTATGTTAGGAAAGTGTAAGCTGTATGAACATAAAAACGTGGGGAGCATCAGGCCGAGACGATGCACGGTACGGGGAAGAACAAGGGTGCGACCTTTTTGTAAAATAATTAGTTAACCGTTGTCATAACTTTTTTTTATTTGTGAACAAATATAGTTAATGAAAAATTATTATTATATACGTAATTATAAACGTTTTCTGAATCTGCTCTTCTGATTTACGGGGCAAACATTTTCAGAAGAATTGAAAATTCAGACGATGGCCGTGATAAATAATGAAAAATAATAATTGAATAAGTAATAATAATGGCCTGAAATGATGAAAAAAAATTGCATAGTTTTGAGTAAAAAAAACTTCATATTTTCCTGAGGGAGCACCCTGAAACATAATATCTCATGGTATCTTTTATTCACTGTAAAAATTCAGAATGTATCCCTGTATAATATGTAAGAGCATTATGACTGGGAAACTGCTCCTAAAACCTGAATGATGCATGTATACCTGCCTGTCTGGTTGGCTGCTGTTGATTCCAGCCTATAGACATCCTGTAATATATTATAGAGCGATGCCACAAATAACACAGGAAAGCACTTTAAGTATTAACACTATATATATATATATATAAACACACCACCTTAACCCTATAATGTTCCAGTTGTAATATTATTGGAGTATTACAGGCCAACTATAGAAGATGCATAGCCCAAGTATAATAACAGCAATAAAACCACAAGTAGTTATGACTGACACAGTATAACATGCTTAAGGAAATAATGAATAAAGACATTGGGGATATCGGCCGACACACACTGCCAACATGTGAATAAGGTGAGCACCGGCACTTTTTTTTTCTTCAAATTTTTGTACTCAACGGTATTCAACTGGTTTAAACACTACTATTCAGTTTTAGCGCAATTCAAAAGTGGTATTAGGCTTCTTCAATTATTACAGGCCGCTGAAATGTATTTACTAGAAAATGCTTACGTTACAGGAAGGGTCTGAAATTAGCACCCACCACCACCACCCAATTTGTTGGCAGTGGCGGTTGAAATCATCAGGACACCTGCCACTTTGGCAGACAGGGAAAACGCTAGTGATGGGAATAGAGAACCGTAGTTGTCTGCTTTCTTGGCATCTCATGTTTCTGTGACTATCGATTCCTCTTATTGATGCTTTCCGACAGTGCATAATGACGCATACGCACGCCGTATCATGTTTCAGTTTGTTTTGGACCGGAGCCACGGCAGAGAAAAAAAAGCTCTAAACAACGTGGTGCTCCTATACCTGAGGGGACGCATCCTAATTTTTGGTGATAATGCGAGACTGCGAACAACAAATCCGTGTTTAAATCAACAGGAGAGTTATAAACGTTGCCTGTTAGAAACGTTAAAAGCCGGTGGGCAGCACAGTCCTGATTGGATAAATAAAGGAGCTACTAACGTTAACGGAGGTGCCATTCAGTTATTATTATGAGGCATTCAAAGTCTGCTCATGAAAAAGGACTATTGGGCGAAGGTAAATTACAAAATTATCATGATGTGCTCAAATGTAATCTCGTAAAATTAAGTTTTTAGCGAGAAACTTGAATAAATCCAGTTGTCTGAAGGAGATGTTTTCACAGCATTAGAAAAAATTGATATTAGAGAATTATGACCTGTTTTACTTCATAACAATAGCTCTAAGCAGCTTGCCAAGATTTTTTTTAATCAAAGCAAATATTTAAATGATAAAAATCATTTGAATTGTGTTTTTATGCAAATAACCACTATAGATGACAATAACTGTGTACAGTACAGTACTGTGTACAGTCCCCTCCCTCCACGGTGTAATTTGAACACTGTAATATACCATGTATATAATGCTTTTGTGTAAAATATATCGAACATTGAATGACATCAGATCTAAAATGTTATTCCTTCGTTTAGCGCATAGATTTAAAAAATGTCAGATACAATTTCTGAACGGCAGACAAAAAAAAATACTCGTCTGCCACAGTGGCAGGCAGTGAAAAAAGTTAATTTCAGACCCTTTTACAGGTTTTAACCATATGATTTAACAGAAAACACACTTGGATGTAACTAACAAGCAATATTCAATTTTCTACCTTCAATTGTTGATTTTAACAAAGTGCATGTTATGCACGTGTTCACTTATAAACACATCAGTAAACAAGAACTATCTGAAAACATTCACAATGTGCAGGAGCCTTCAGAATATTGTGTTTGTACATGAAGGACATTAAGAGTGTACTTGATATTGAACAATCTGATACTGCTGGCAAATTTATTCATCCATGCATTCAAACAAAGGAAAATTAAACCCCTATTTTCCGTTTTCAAAAGGGACCTTGTGGACAATAATCTCAGTGCTTTAAGACTAATGAAAGGACAACATGCAAAGACTCTCCTCAGAGCTTATGAAGGACTGAACATATATGATGATGACCCCAAGAGCTGCTATGGAAGAGTGCAGTCTTATTATTATTTATTTATTTATGCATTTCTTTTTTGTTCCTTTAATTATTTTCTACCCCCTTATTTTTGTTATTATATTATTTTCATTATAATTTGAGTTATCTTTCTTATCCAAGTGTGCCTTGTATGTTAGAAGTATTGAGTTTAGATTACAATGCCTTAATGTTTGTAAATTAATATTCCGACACAAAATGGTGTCTTTTCAAGACAAACTACATTTCTTTCGGTCTTTTAAGAGTGTTAAAATCATTACAAACACTCCAAACCTTTAGCAAACAGTCACGTTAATCAAATCTAGCATTTAAAAGTTGATTATTTACAGTTTACCAACCTGTTTGAAGCAGGTGAAACAGGAGCATTCAGGCCCACCCACGTCTGATTTCATCTCAGCAGAAACGGAAACTCTCTCACCTGTCCCCGGAGTAACTGAAGCGAACGCGAAGGTTCCTTCTACTTCTTCTTTGGTGTGTATTGGCCAACCAGCTTATAGGTGCATTACCGCCACCTACTGGACTGGAGTGTGGAGCAGTAGATTGGCAGGAAAAAAATAAATAAATCAAAAATAAGAATGAATAATTATTATAAATAATAACAATACTACTAATAATTACATTTTCTCCATTATTCCTGTTGCCCTTAAGTAATTAATTAGAAGGTTGTGTACTTTCTTAGATGTCTTTCCTAGCAGATTCCCCTTTGTAATATTTCCATCATCTACTCCTGATAGCAATTCCCTTCTTTCTTCGTCATATTTGTTGCACTCTATAAGAACATGCTTGATAGTTTTGGTTGCCTATTCTATGGAGTGTTTAGTTTAATCTTGTATGTCCTATTTTCAGAGGGGTAATGACCATCTCTTCCCTTGGGCTCCCGCTCCGTATTCCACCAGCTCCTACATGTTTCTGAATACTGTAAAGATGTCTCCCTGTGTTACTTAAGTCCCAGTATTCTTGCCAGGTTTTGTGCATGTAGTCCTTAATGATAGTTTTAACCTCTGCCTTCCACCCCTATGTGTGCAGGAACCCAATAACACGAAGGTTCCGCCACACTACTTTGTCAAAAACCGTATTCCTCACTCCTCACATTAGTGCAATGAAAAATAAATAAAGTTACAAATATAAATGCAAACTATAACCCCAAATTATTTGTGTAATTATTAATCTCAATTAAATGTTATCACGCTATCTTAGGTGCCCCACGCAGCTTGCTCTGGCCTGCACCCTCTCTCACAGTGGTAGCTGCTGGAAACACTGCATGTATGATCAATTTATTTTTTAGAAATTCTAAAATATATTTTTTAGAAATTCTAAAATATATTTTAGAAAACAGAATAAGGTCAATAGTCTGGAATAACACATATTTTTCTATACTCTCTTTTCTTTTTTCCATACTTATACAGACCTGGAAATGACTAAAGTCAAATGTTTTTCATAGGCTACTATGTAAGAACGTAAAGTTTACAATACAGTAGGCTACAAAACATTAAAGGGGAATTACACCCATTTTCAATAATCTTACAATACATGTTATTCCTATGGTCTACAAAAGTCCAAAAACTGTTAGTAAACATGAATAACTCTCTCCCAAATCCATAAACTACACTAGAGTGCTAAAACTCAAACTTGTGATGTCATCGGGTATAAAGTTTGGAGCTGCTCCGTAGACAATGAATGGGAGAGATGTTATAGACGACACTGAGAGCACCTAGGGGAATGTTCTGAGTGTATGGGGACATTTTTCTGTTTCACAATTAAGAACACTAAAACAGAATAAAGCTAATTTGGGTATAAAAAAGAAAACAAAATTCTCCCATTCATTGTCTATGGAGCAGCTGCAGACTTTTTTACCCGATGACATCACAAGTTTGAGACTGTGAAAGGCTCTCTCTAGAGCCAGTGTTTAGTTTGTCCGTTCTGTGCTACTGTAGAAACATGGCGGAGCAACATGGTGGACTCCATGAAGAGGACCCGCTCCCTATGCAGATATGAAGGGCTCAATCTAGGCAAACAGTAACATAGCGATTCTTAGATTCAGGTGATTATGCACTAATGAAAACATAGTTATGAATTTTATATTCAATTTCTGCTAATAGATCCCTAAAAATGTTATACACTGGTTCTTTAAAGCGGCACATTATCAGATTTAAGAAGCAAATGTTTGGCATTTTTTCTTTGCAATTACTTTTCCGTCGATCAATTATTGAACTAATGAGTATACAAAATGATACCAAAAGAAGAGACAAATGTTTAAACATTTCATTGGAAATGCAGGAGGAAAACCAGACTAGACTTTAGTTTGAGCTGCATCTTTAATACATTTGGCAAGTTGTCCATAAATATGGTGAATTCTAATCTCATGTTGGGATTTTATGTCATTCTGATTGCTCTGTTTCTTGATGTGCATCATTTCTCTATAGCAGCATACACTGTATTATGGTATGGTGCCAAAACGGCCCATCTAAATGGCATGTTAAAAGTTAAAAAGAGTCAGCATTTATGCATGACAGATACACAGTCTTTTGAGGACAATGAAACAATGTGTTCACACACAGTTACATGGGAAGATGAAAGTATTTGTTCAGTTTTGATTCTGTATGGGGGAGAAAAAAACAGAGAGTGCCAGAGACCTCATTCATGATATGTCTGTCAGGAAAAATGTTGCAGAGAATTGCATAACCCTCAGCAGGCAGTAGAGCAAAGATTTGAATTTGATTCATGCATAAAGGCCTTGAAACAGACAACTTTTACTGAGTTGGTTATTCCTGAATGAATAAAAGAAGAAACATTTATGTAACAGTGGTTTAGACACAGAAACTAAGGATCAGTGGGTGCAATATTGTCTCTGCTCCTCGGCTGAAGATTCTGGTTATTAATAAAGCCACATAAGGTACATGTGTTTTTTCAAATCCTACATTTAAATTAATTAATGTTAATTAAACAATAATCATTCATTTAGCAAATTTAATTTGAACTGCTCCTTTATGGCAGCTGACATTATTATATAAATAGTGTTTTCATAACCAGAAATTTGATTGTGTGTTTACTATGGATGAATCACAAGTTTCATCACGATACAATATAAAATTGATTCATTGGACAATGATACGATATTTGCTGATAACACAGTCTGCCACGATATGATTTTGATTTGATTTAATTCAGGGGCCTACGATTGATATGAGACAATATCATATGCCCATTTAACACAATCAGTTAAATTGATATCAAATCAAAAAAGCAAATAAAATATGACTTGACATTTAATGGAAAACAATATAATATTTTAAATAAAAAAGAATAAAATAGATCTGTTGCTAGAGGTCTGGTCAAAGCTGGTGAGTGGTTTGTCATTAAAATGAGAATAGCTGGTCAATCTTAAAGGTCAGTCCAATTTTAGGCTGCATTCAAACCAGACGGCCATTGACTGTGACGATTGACGTCTTTTGTCCCTTCATGGCTGGGCCGTCCAGCTCTTCCAAAATGAATGAGAGGACTTGCATTTTCGCCACACTGGTGTGAATGTAGCCTAACGTTATAGCTGTGAATATAGCAGTGCAGTGTGTTTACAGTTTAGGCTATTTGTCAGTGACTAAATGCAACACAACTCCTCAAGACCAAAGCCAAGTGCCTGTGTCTTCATTGCCACCTGTTGATTAAAGTGAAGGGGGTTAGCCCCAAAGTTAGCAACATCTTTGACCCAGGCTCACACACTGCTAACTTCATACTCACCGTCTCTACTCGACTGCACACTTGCTAACATTACGCACACAACCTATGCACGGAGTTATTCCTTAAAGGAGTTTGCTACTTGTACAACACATTTTAGTTTAGAAAACAGCTTAAAATATATATTTTTTAAATCCCCCGACAGGGAGTCAACTTAGGCCCAGCGAGCTGCCAGGCTTGCAATACACTGGCGGAAACCCTGCTGCTGATTTATTCCCAAGAGGAGAGTAAATTAGGGACGCACTGACTTTTTCAGTCCCAATACCAATAATCTTGTGTTTCAAATACATGGGCCAGACGTGGCCATCGAACAGGCCGGGGGGGTCTGGCACCGTGTAGTTCCTAGAGCAGCTGATACCAAGTACTAATCCGTGTTTAATTAATAAACTTTATGCCTCACTGTGTGGAAGTGACTGGATCATTATTTAATGTGTGAGGCAACATCGGACTTAAACGTTGCTTTCTTAACTTTGTAGAAAACAAAATGTAACAAATAAATACATATATACATTTTTACTGAATTGTTATTTATTATCAGAATAATAAATCGTACACCACCAGCTTGGTAAAAAAATCTTAACAGGAATTACATTTCAAGTCTAACTCTTTTTAATACAGAAACAAATTGGTCAGAACTTTAACAGGAATCCAAATTCCAGTATATAATGTATATAGTATATAAACATAGAACTGAATTTAATAGATCGGCCCCATTGTCACTGATATCCGATCCAGCTATTTGACTCAGTATCGGCCCGATATCCGGTATCGGTATATCTCGCAAGTAAATATCCTCATTGTCCTTAATGGCATTATCTGCCTGGCGCTAGGCCGCTAGCACTGTTTGAATGTTTCGGAAGGAGGTGTGTGAACAGAAATGGTTAAACAGTGGGAATGGGACATAGGAATTTCAAAATAAAAGCATATCTTAGAGATGATATGTATCGCGGTTTTCACTTTGCATCGATGGTATTGGATCACTGATCAATTGATCCATGGATCGTTACACTCCTAGTTACATGATGACACAAGGAATTCCTTCTAATCACTTTCAATTTCACAAGATACAGAGTTGAGGCACACTAGGTTTAAATAAGTCCAATCATAGTGCAGAAAATAAGAACTATAGCTCATTTCATTATTCCTTCCAGCGTTATTAACATGCTGCAGCACACATGAAACCTGATTAATAATTAAATCTTTATCTAGTTAGCATTGAATGCATTGGCATCGCATGGCATTATGCCGTCAGTCAGATGGAGGCAGTATACATTATGCAGATTGGACATCGCCTTTCAAGGAGAACTAATGTGGCATGGTGAAGTCAACCACCGTGAGATCTATATATGCTGACATTTTCATTTAGAGGAGAGAAAATGGTTGGTCTGTCGCTTTGTGCCACTGTTCTAGGGGTGACAGGATGATTTCAACAATCTTAAAAATGGTGTATTAAATGAGATGGTGCCTTCAACAGTAAGGCACATTTCAGCAACAGGGCAA
>CAKALG010014883.1:0-31380 GCA_916700815.1 Helicolenus hilgendorfi | reverse complement strand
GACGGGGAAGTCCGTCGTCATGACCCCATTGATGTGGTAACTGAGGGGTCGCGGTTTGGGTTTGCTCGAGTCCTGGGCTTTTTTACAACCGTCCGTGCGGCGTTTCCACAACGGGGTGATGTTTTTATTGGACAGATCCACATCGTTGCCGATATCCATGGCGCTAAATGATTTGTCTGTGACCTCTTCGCTACCTCTGTCCAAGCCTTTTCAGGTCACACAGTGCAAACACTGCAGCCCTGTTGAAACGGATCCCTCTCCTATAGGGTAAACAAAAAAAGAGGAGCTCAGTGCAGTGTCCAAATTCCCACAGTTTACTCATTAACAGGGGATTTAGTGCTGCCAAACTTGAACACATGAGTGTAAATGTTGTGGAGTTGCGCAACACAGAAGCCAAGCCAGTGAGAGAGACAGCTGATAATACTTTTTGTATATGTTCACTGGGGTGAAATGGCCTTATTACAAGCACAAAGCTGACAGGGTATTGTTAGCTGTGAGCAATCACTGTAATTCCAAAAGGGAAACAATGGTCTGCGGCAACAGTGAGTTTAGTATTATTTTTATCTCCTTTATCACTTAAACTTCCAAATTTGCCCTTCTGTTAGTGTACAAACATCACTACATTAACAGGCATTTTACAGTTATTTACTGCACAACAGAGAGATTCTGATTCAGCTCTAGGCTGATTGTGCCAAGTGTTGGTTCAACTTACCTCTAATCAGTGGATCTGCTGCAGAGTGCGCTCATTGTAGTCACACAAATCCTTTTTTGGTCGAACAACAACCATTAATGGGTTTAATCCAGCATGGTATCGAAACCAGGTGAAGTTTGTGAAACCAAAGTTGGAGCCGCAAAGTTACTGTGAAGTGCGGGACCGACTGGAAACTGGTGTGAGCGCGTCTGACGCGCTGCTGGCCGAAGCTGCACAGTTTCTATGGACAGGAGGAGGAGGAAGAAGAGGAGGAGGAGGAGGGGAGCTGAACAGAAGTGAAAATTCACAGGAACTCACCTCCCGTACTACTTGAGGGCGTGGTTATTGTTTAAGTGGGTGACCTATTTATACAAAACACATTGAAGTGCTTAATAAAGCTGCACAATGAGATGACAAACAAGAATAATAAAGTATAATAATAATAAAGTTAAAGGGGAACATCACCTAGATCAAGAATTCCAATATGTTATTCCCATGGCCTAGGAGAGTTCAGTCAATATTTGTTAACATGAGCTACTCTCTCTCAAAGCCAAGAAAAAACAGAAGAAACCACATAGCCTACCAGAGAAGTAGCCTGAGTCTGGAACTTGTGATGTCATCAAGAATAAAGTCTGGAGCAAGATAAATAGTTTTGAATTTATTTTTATTTTTAATTAGTTTTCAGACTGTGTTTCCTAGTTTTGGTTATAAGGTGTAGTTTTATTTTTTATTCAGTTTTAGTTTGTTTTTGTTAGGGCCAGATGTAATGCCTCAGAAGTATGTACATATACAAACAAAATACATGGTTTAGTCTTCATGCTACTTTGGTGAAGCAATTGCAGCAGAGCGTCATCTCCTCGGAGGTCAAGTTTGTTCAGTTTTTGTTGTTCAATGTCACAAGACTCAACAGAAATTCCTGCTATTTCCTTTTTCGTCTAGCTATAAAAACTAAAACTGAAATAAAAATTTTGTTCATTTTTATTTATTTTATTAAAGTTGTTTTCACTATATATTGTTTTTTTAACCAGGCAATATCATTTTAGTTCAGTATTTCTTAAAATACATTTTATTTAGTTCCAGTTTACTAAAAATATTTCACTGCTTATTTTTTGGGGGGATTTAGATTTTGCTTACTATAACAACCTCCATAAGCAATGAATGGGAGACTGATTTAGACCCATAGAATGTTTTTTTTTTTTTTTTTTTTTTACCAGAACAAGCTCTATTCTATTGTAGTGTTTTGATTTTCAGTTGTGAATTAGAAAATGTCCCCATATTCTCAGAACATCTCCCAGGGTGATCTCAGTGTCATTTAGAACATTTCTACCAATTCATCGAGCAGCTCCACATACTCTATGACATCACAAGTTTGAGTTTTAGCCCTCTATTTTTTTGGATTTGGTAGAGAGTTGTTCATGTTTACTTATGTTTCGGGACTGTCTTCGACCATAGGAATAACATGTATGGATTTTGAAAATGGGCATAGTTAGCATTTAATATTGTGATATAGGCCTAATGTCATCCCATGCAGCTCCCCCAGGAAGTCTACACACTGTCCAGGTAGAGGTTTTAAAAAAAGTTAATTTCAAAACAGTCTTTCAATTTTTGAACACACCTGCACATATGCATTAATACTAAATAGACCCGTTGCTGTTGGGCGCCATCATGTGTTTTGTGGCGTAATTGCAACAGACCTACAGGGATAAATAGGGATTTAAAAAAAAAATCAAATGTATTTACTGATTATCACAAGAATGTCCCAAAGTAGCCAACTTGTGATTGCACTGTCAGCAGGAGTGAAAGCAGAGGCAGGAAATCATAGCAGTCCCCATGTTTTTTTTTTTATCCTAATGACAAACCACCCAGCGCTGTACTATTCCCAAAATATGCCACTACAGATTCATGGTTTGTCTATAATAGTCATGTCTTTATAATAACCTCACCCTGCCTGATTATTTAATCACCTCTCATATAGCATAGCATCCATACAACATCCTTTTTTTCTATTTGCAGATGCTAAACAGATGATCTGGAAGGATTTATAGTTTTTAATTCCCTCTCCAATAATAACAATAACAAATCCCTGTTGTGCAACACGAGGCTGTGGTTCATTCATGCATCACAGAAAAGTTGAGATTGTGAAATACTTTGTGTGACAAAAGTATTTTCTCATTAAATCCAAACACATAGCCTATAAATAACAACCCTCTTTCATAATGACACAGATGAAACACTCACACAGACATCCATAGTAACTTTTACACTGTGTTTAACTGGTACTAAGTGTAAATAACTGATCAGGCAGTATGTATGTTGTATGAGTGGTGCCACCGCGTGGCTCTTGTGCGCCAGTATTTCACCTATTTGACTGCTAGAGGGAGCCATTGTCATGTTTATTAGCCTACTACTTATCATATGAAAGCACAGAGACCATTAGGAGTTGAACATCATTCTATAAATGAGTTCATATGTTTAATTTAGGTGCAAATTAGTTATCCACTGGTCACAAGTTTTGCTCTCTTTGATTGCAGTGCAATGAGAGAGAAAGGAATATATTCTCTATTTCCATCTGTGAAGTATCAAGGTTTTTTAGGCAAATATCAGGCAGACAATGTATTGAAGTGATACGATCAAACAAATGTCAGCTGCATCGCAAACATACAGACACAGTTACATAAAGCAAAAAAAAGATCACACAACTCTTTACGCAGCTTGTCAGATGACAGCATAGTGGACATTTTTTTACAAGATGTAGAGGGGAGGGACACTTTAATTGAACATAAAGCATTATTTAATGTGTGTCATCATTGCTTTATTCTGTGAATAATATTAATTAAATGAAATTTACATACATGATTATCCTAAACATGGATTTCTTTCATGATGTTGTTCTCAATTGTGTATGCAACATTTCCAAATGACTCCCACATGAATCCACAGCAACATTAATGTCATTGGCAGAAATATTACCCTTGCTGCATTTATGAGGGAAAAATTCGAATTAACATTGTTATCATAATCATCATCATCAATTACCACAACTATATTCTCATGCATTCGTCATATAAAGACCCCACGTGGCGTGACAATCCTCATTATGTTCTATAGAGGAAGCCTATCCTGTTGTATTGTTTAACAGAGCTATATGTTTCCTCATGTTGTTTTGGTTCCTCTGCCACCAGACGAGACACTCACCTCTGACTGGAAGGCCCAAACGCAAGTAAGCTCCCCTGAGCCAGCGAACATCCGTCCCGATGAAGAGGTCTCAGGCGAAGACAGTGAATCTATCACCAAGCTGTCGTGTAACTGACCCTGACCCCCGACTCTTTGTCAGGGGGCAAAAAAACAAACTTTCAGGATCAGTGGAGTGGAACAATGAAAAAAAGGATGAAAATGGTAGAAAATCTAAGGAGTAATCATTGGTATCTTCTCCACTGAACCGTTAAAACAAGGGCAACTTTGAAGTCCATGCTACAGAGCAGACTGAGCTTACACCTCCAGCTTCACCTCCAGATCTTTATACTTTCACACATCAAAGAGTGATAAGGGCAGGAACATTAGCTTGTGTCTGTCTGTCTGTGTGGGCTTTTGCTTTGTCTGAACAAAAGTCTGCTTCAAGACAATTTGGAGCAGCAAAGTTAAGTTGAATAAGGCGAAAGTCGTGAAAGTGACAATGTGATCAATAGATCCTATAAAAGAAGCCACTTCTATCCTCCAAATGGAGTAGAGGACTATTGAGGAGTTTGCAGCCCATCGACACCATTTTCTACACAGTCGTGGATTAGATTTTTAGTTAAAGCTAAGGTGTTGGAGGGGTGAGCTGCTCTAAAAGTGGTTAAAGTTAAACCTAAGTGGTCGGGGCAGATGAACCAGTTTTTCTGGTGGAGTTGTGTTTCTGGGGAAAAAGACAAAGAGCAGTGAACCTTTGCATCCCTCCCACTTTTAGTCACACAAAGGTATCTGGTCTACATATCTAAGTGGTCTAGTTTATCTTCAAATGAGTCATCTCTGCTATCTGCAGGTATAAACTATCCACCCTGCTGACCCTCTATGAATAGATCTTAAATGAAAATGCGGTCCAGTGTTCCCTGCAGGTTTCCAGCTCTGCTCCACTGATAACACTCACTCTGTTCATTAAGTTCATTGTAAAGAGAATACTAAGAAATGATGTGAATTGTTAGCAATGCATTTCTTAAAGAACATTTAGGGGGATCTATTGGCATAAATTGAATATAATATTCATAATTATGTTTTCTTTAGTGTGTAATCACCTGATGATAAGAATCTGTGTGTTTTTGTTACCTTAGAATGAGACGTTTATACATAGGGAGCGGGTCCCCTCTCCACGGAGTCCGCCATGTTTCTACAGTAACCCAGAATGGACAAACCAAACTCTGTTAACTTTTCCTGCTTGAGCCGGAGTCGATAACGTTACTCGCTGCCGTCGTTGCCGCCGCCGCTCTCTCCTTCTCTTGCTTCACCACTCACTTCGGCACACAGGAGACCCCGCTACACACTGCACCCTAAACAGTGCAAACATTAAAATCTAAAAAGATTCTGATCTTTGTTAAATTAAAAATAAATAAGTAAATGCTTTAAACAAAATTAGTTTGAAGAGAAACACACTCACAAAATGTTTTATTATGGCTTATAGCCTAAATCTAGTGTAAATTACAGGAATAAAAAGAATATCTTGTTATACCAAGTGCCAAAGATTACTGCCTTAGCCTCCATTCTTTTGTATTTAAGCTGCTTAACTTGCAGGATTTAACCTAAAATGTTCTCTGCTGTTGTGCATTTGCATTAAACTGAGTCAGACCCCACTGGAAAGACATCTCTGCAGCATTTTGAAATTGTATTAAGTTGTGAAATCTTATTTTAGATACATGATCCATTGTTACTTTAGGTTAAGATTCTTGTTTTCTTAAAGATTTGTCCTATACACGGTCCCCTGAATTCATTTACAGGAACTGTAATGTGAACAGCTGCGTACGTGTCAGTCCGAGAGGGAAGTTTTTCACCTGTTTAGGACCGTTAAAGAGTCGTTTCACCCAGATTACAAAAACAAACAAACTAAAACACTAGCCTCTGGTTTTCAGGGAGGCTTTCAAGATATTTGTTTCTAGTATTTCGGCTTCTGCCCGAGCACAAAGAAGCTGGATGGAATTACACCTGGAGTGCTCGCAGCAGTGGAACAAACAGATTTAACAGCCAGGCCAGTAACGGTTTCCTCAGGACGATCTAAAGAACACACCATCAGCCGTTTTTATAGGGGCTATTTCTTTGGGTAAAACAATGCCCCAATGAAAATTGTCCACAACAAGGCCTGTGGATTAACAGGCTGCAGTCAGAGAAACAGGAACACTGTCTCTGAAAAGACAGGTTGCTGTTGAATTTTTAAATGTGATGTTCCAATGCCGTGAGCACCACCCATTCATCTCCACTGTATTGGTCTGGAGGCAGACATCTCAGAGTTGGATATCTAAAAAAAACACAACTATCTGCATGGTTACATACCTTAAGACTTAACCATGTATTCCTGCCAGGCTATTAAATAGCCATTATTATTATCGCTATAAGTCCCATCAGTAGGTTTGATCATCTATTCGATCACCGAAAAAAGGTATAAAAGAACAAGATAGCAACCTCTAGCGACTGTAGTAATTATGACAGGAGCAGAAGCAGAAGTCAGGTGCTGTAGTATAGACATGTGAAACTCCATAACGGGTGGAGATCGGGGATAATGGAGGGGACACAAAACTTGTGTTTTTTTTGTTGCCTAAACCTACATTTTTTTTTGCCTAGACCTAAAGAAACCTTTTTGTTTGTGTTGAAAATGTATTGGTAAATGTTCAGTATTACAATGTGTTAGAACGTGTTGCTTTTAAGTTTCATATTCATTTTTACAACCGAGTAGGTGCAATAGGCCCCTATTGACCCACAACTATGGTCCCTATAGCAACTGATAATGCCTATTTATTGGCCTGATAACAATCGAATCGGGTGCAGCAACAAGGACCGCAATTAAACAATTAAAAGAGCTGTGTGTAACATTTCGGGGGGTCTATCTATCTAAATATGTTTTCATTCATTTATAATCACCTGAAACTAAGAAGTGTTGTGTTCTAACTCACACAGGCTTCTCCCTCTACTGGACTCTATGGGTAATACTCTCCTCCAATCACACGCATGCCCACTGAGATGTGCATACACGTTGCTGGCCAATCAGGACGTGCCAACTTAATACGTGTGTTACTACAGTATATAAGGTGAAGGCCACCTTAGTTCGCCGACACGCTTGTGAAACAGCCGCCATCTGACTCCCGTTGCTTCTAAAGTAGTGTTATTATGGTAAGGATGGCCTCTGAGCTGTGAACAGCGTTACCACAGTTTTGCACTCGGTGGCTCACGTTACCGCAGTCTAGGAAAGGGAGGAGTGAGCAGAGGGGTACTCAGTTGGTTGCAATCTGCAACCACACCACTAGATGTCACCAAATCCTACACGCTACCTTTAATGCAAATACATCAGTAATGTTCTTAACAAAGGCAGATGTTTGATACTCTCTAATCAGGATAGACTGTGGTCAGCTCTGGTATTGGAGAATTTGCTCATCTGATAGACCGAACCGAATCTGTGTTGGATGACATGTGAGATGAGAGCAAATCAACACAGAAGATGGGAAAGATGTCAAAGTCCGAGCTGCGTATATGAATAGCTTGGATGACTGTGGTGTGTGTTTTCCTGCTGGGTGTGCAAAGCGGTGTAGTATATAATTTAGTCACACAGACAATGGGGATAACGACAGTGTCTTGGGAGTCAGGAATGCAGGGGTCAGATGATTCTTCATCGTGATGATGGTGCGGAGAAAAAACAAATCAGTAAATGGGGAAGCAGGAGAGACAAGAAGTCAAGAAATACTCACAACTGCCAAACAGGCTGTAAATGAATGCGTTCTGAATTCATAGTTGTTTAATAAATTTTCATGTTAGGCCTCGGTTGAGTCGCGCCCCCACTCTCTCTCTCCTCTGTGCATCGTGAGTCACCTGCTCAGCCAGATATTAGCATTAAAGCCATGAAACAGAGAGATAGTACGAACACAACATTCCTGAGCTTTCTCGTCTTCTGGCATTTAAAAAAAAAAGAAAAAAGCCCTCCACACTGACCTTTTCTCAGCCTACCTATCTCGTTCTCTCTTCTCTTTCCTCTGACTCACAGCTCATTGTACTTCTCCTACTCAGCAGTGCTGTTTGCTCGCCGTCCTTGCCTCCCCTCCCCTCACCCTTCACTGCCACCCACACGTCTCCTCATCCATCCTCTCGGAGAACAATGCAGAGGAGAGCTAACGACCGCAATTACCACTGCTATAAGTTACTGAGAAAAAGAGTGTAGAGCAAACAGGAAGCTGGAGAAGAAGCATGTCTAATACATGGACGGATCACATTATGAATGCATAAGCCATATGTTACCAAAGTAGGACAGCGGCTCATTATTGTGTGAGTTCACCTCAGTGTCCAGGGATAACAGCTCCTTCGTGCACCCACAGCATAGTGTCTATGTCTACCGTCTATGTACACAAATGCATAAGGAACCAACACAGGGGGGGCATCTGCCACACGTACACATAATTTGAACCCGTGCTAATCACCATGGTTATGGGGCCTTTTAGCTCATGCCTATTGGCCAGCGTTATTGTGGTGACCCGAGATTGACTCCCCCCCTGTGGGTTCTCATTGGCGGTTTGCCCCGGGATGATGATGTCATTATGTGTGGCATGTTGCAGTAGATGTGGCATTGAGACATGCACTGCTGGGCATGGGTGGAGAGAACTGAATTAGATCAAAGCTGGAGGTGATGGCTGTGTTTATGTGATTTACAGGAGTTTTAGCTTCCTGACCTTCCTAGAAGAAGAAGAAGAAGAAGAAGAAGAAGAAGAAGAAGAAGAAGAAGAAGAAAAAGAAGAAGAAGAAGAGGAAGAAATAAACAAATAAATAAATAAATAATAAATACCTGTTAAAGGTGTATATTTGTTTGGATCAGATTTCTTGATAGATTGAATGAAATAATGACAACTATAACCAGTAGAGGGCATGTTTAGAGAGATTTAAATAAAGAAGATAGCAAGACCGTTGTGAGAGAAACAAATGCAGATGCTTTAATTTACACTTTTTTATGATGTTTCATAGGTGCCATTTTTCCCTTTTGATTCCCTAGAGCCCAAATATTCCTGTCACGGTGGATAAAATCAAGTAAATTGTCACGAATTATAGATATTTTTGATGCGTTCTAGATAGATGGGTTGTAGGTTACAGAGGAGGAACTCTCCTATATATTCCAATGGCTTTTTGGCTGATAGGTGGGTGCGTAAACCCTCCTCTACACCACTTACTGAGTTTGCATAAAGACAAACAAGGTGCCATGCCTTTGGTACGCACAATGATCTACGCTGTGGATCTTCACCGGTCTTCCAGAGTCAATAAAGTGCACTCATTGATCAGCTGTGCTCCTGTGATCAACAAACAAAAACAAGCATCTTGCTCTAAAGCTACAAAACAGAGATATAAAGGAAGTAGAGCTCATTGACTGAATGACAGTCTGAAGGTGGTATTGCTATGAGCCCCTGTGGAGCTTATTATGTTGCCATGGATTTTGAAATTTGAAATACAGTAGATTTTGACAATAAATGTGATAATGGGACTCTACGGTATCTGAAGCAAACATCTCAATAACTCAAGAGGCATGCATAAAGTACACACAAAAAAAGTTACAAAAAAAATATTGTTGTGCAATTAAATGGGCAGAAATGACATGCAGTTAAATGCAGTCATGTTTCTGAAAAATGAAAATACAATTTTGAATGTTCGTCTCTTATAAAAGCACAGATGTGCTAATGTCACACTAGGAATAAGGAGCTTAAGTGTAAAAATAATGTAATATGCATCATAAGTAATAATTAGCGTAAACTTATAAAACAGCGCTAGCGGCTCATGCTAACATGCTGATGCTAAGCAGGTATAATTTCATGGCAATCTTATTTGTTTTGTGCTCCTCGATTCTCTTCACGTTTTATATAATTCATTTTCAAATCGGTTTTATATGTTTCGTAACCTCTATGTTTTGTGCTCTATGTGGTGCTGCTATTTTGTCTGGGATATTTCTGTAAAATGTTTCATCTCAGACAAGGCTCTGTCCTGGTTAAATAAAGTTATAAATACTGAGTTTATACATTTGTGGGTTAAGAGAAGAAATTAAAGAGGACCTATTATGCTTTTGTGCTTTTTCCTTTTCCTGCCTTTTCTTCTGTGACGTGGTGATGTCACCAAGTAACACATTTGCATAAATTGCATTTTTATTAAAGCATGTAAACATGTTTAACTAGAGACCCAAAATACAAAGTCTGCAACTGAATATGAGCATCAATCCTAATGTATTCCTCTCTGTTGATGAAGTGGAAGACATCAATGCAATAAAATGTCATACTGAGTTGTACTATAAGCATAGACATACTCTACATATACACACCAGGAGAACCAACAACTCCAACAGGAAGAGCGAATAGCATCACTTCCTCCCTGATAACTGTGGAGTGGAGTCTGCAGTTGAGTGTGTGACAGTGGGAAAGAAATTGTGAATGTGTGTGTGTGAGTGTGTGAGTGACAACCCCATTCACTTCCCACACGCAGTTCCTTCACACTGCTGGAGGGTGAAACTGCAAAGTGAATATTCTTTTATTGGCTCAGTGTGAAAACGGATTACTGATGAATCCTGATACATCTCTCCCTGCAGCTAACGATTCATCATTTCATTTTTAGGTAAACAGCTGTAACAACTGAGAGCCATTAAGCAATATGTTGGCTGTAATTAGGGCTAATTGCTCACCTTTGGGATTTCCTACGAGACACAAGACCCAAGGTTCGCACCTCTCTCATGTCTTTCCACTCACAAACACACACATAATAATGCAACAGCAGGCTTACCACTCACCCTGCAGCTTCAGTGTGAGTCATCTGGTGGCAGAGAGGCTCATGTAGGAACAGAGGCGAAGCAAAAAGGACAGATTCTGAGATGGAAGGAAGGAGGAAAAGATGAAGAAGAAGCTCTTTTGCACTTTTTATTTGTGGAAGTGTGAAAGGAGACAAGAGGAGGCAGGAACGTAGGTGTGTTGTAAAGTGATTGTGTGTTTGGACGGGAGGTCGCCAAACAAGCGGCAGCAATTTACCCTCAGAGGATACGAACAAAAAAAATCATTGTTTGGTTTTTATCACACAGTGCAAACATACACTGACAGGTAAATCAGGGAAGACGCAGTCATGAAACTAATTTTCTCCAAACTGCATTATAAGCGATATCTTTGTATGGAAGATAAACAAGGAAACGGCTACACGTCGCACACAAGCAAACACACACACAATAGAGGGCCACATCTCTGTCCCTCTGCAATTAAAGTCTTAGTCATACTGCGCCAGAGGCTATTTCAGTCCTCTTCCAGCCCAGTTTCCTCAGCCATCTTCATAGCGTGTTTTTCCCCTCTTCCATATTTCCCTCTTTCTGTCTCTTTTGCTTGGTGACAAGGCTGTGAGTCAAAGTCTATTGATGCTGATCATTATTGACGCATGCTACAAGGCCAATCTGAACTCTGTATCACCAGACTGGTTATTGTAATGTTTTGCTATCAGGCCTGCCTCGTTCTAACTTGACCATATTACACTAGTTTTAGCTTCGTTGCAATGGCTCCCGATCCATGTCAGATCAGACTTTAAGGTGCGTCTGATGACCTTTAAAATTGTAAATGGGCACGCTCCTTCCTACTTGTCAGATACCTTATATTCCAATCAAGACTCTCCGGTCTCAGAATACGGGGCTCCTGCCTGTCCCCAGAGTGATAAAGAAGTCAGCAGGCGAAAGGGCCTTTTCTTATCGAGCCCCCTTCCTCTGGAATAACCTCCGTATGGACATCAGACAGTCTGTTTCTGTGGAGGCCTTTAAATCCAAACACAAAACCCATCTTTTTGCCCTAACTTTCAATTAGTTAGCTAGTTATTCTTTTATTATTCGGCTGGCGGCTCGGTCTCAGTCTCAATGTATAATTTAAGCCTCGTATTCCTGCCGATGAGAATAATATTAATTTTAGGATCAATGGAGGAGAGGAGGTTGTGTTGCTCTGACTCTATCAGTTTGGTGTGGAGAGGAGGTCGTGTTGCTCTGGCTCTATCTATTTGGCGTGGAGAGGAGGTTGTGTTGCTCTAGCTCTATCTGTTTGGCGTGGAGAGGAGGTTGTGTTGCTCTAGGCTCTATCTGTTTGGCATGGAGAGGAGGTCGTACTGCTCAGGCTGTTTGGCGACGCCTGGAAGCTGCTTGACATCCTCCTGGATCCATCTTCTCATATACTGTATGTTCACATTATATGTATACATTTTTGTCATATGGGTTGTCTACGTTGTATTTTCATTATGTTGTTACTCTGTATGCACATCTATTACAGGATAGGGATCCCTCCTCTGTTGCTCTTCCTCAGGTTTCCCTGAGGATAATTTGGGATTTAGGATTTTGGGCTACACAAATAAAATTGACTTGTATTGACTTAAGTCACAAAACTGTATGGAGTTGAAAAGTGTATTTTGAGGGACAAGCAAAACCGCTCTTTTCACTCCCGCCACAGACACACGCATTCTCATTGAGAAGCATCCAGTTTGACATCTCTCATCTGCTTGACATGAGCACACAACATGTTCAACACTATAGTCCTTCTAAATCACTTGAACACACACAGCCATCTCACACACCTCACTGTCCTGTCACTCAGTCCTAACACAAAGAAGCTCTCTGAATAGATCCCTCCTCTCCGTCTCTTGTCAGTCTTCCCTCCCACACTTCTCAGCTCGCCGTAGATCCACTGTTCCTGAGCAGCCCAGAATATACCGCTGAATGACAGCTCTGTCCAACATGCCACGTCTGCCGCTGACAAATTTGGCAGCATCCCCTTTCTCTCTCATCTGTTCACATCGTCTTCCTCTCAGGCTAAATTCCTATGTGTTTTTCAGCTGGTTTTCATTCCTCAGACCTCTTTCTAAACACTGACATTGTTATCACTTTATAATTTTTTTCTGTGAGGGTCGATAATTTAGGGCTGTAAATCGATTAAAATATTTAATCGCGATTGATCGCATGATTGTCCATAGTTAATCGAGATTAATCGCAAATTAATTGCACATTTTTTATCTGTTCAAAATGTACCTTAAAGAGAGATTTGTCAAGTATTTAATACTCTTATCAACATGGGAGTGGGCAAATATGCAGTTTTATGCAAATACAGTATACTGTATGTATATATTTATAATTGAAAATCAATTAGCAACACAAAACAAAGACTAATATTGTGCAGAAATCCTCACAGGTACTGCATTTAGCATAAAAAATATACTCAAATCATAACATGGTAAACTGCAGCCCAACAGGCAACAACAGCTGTCAGCGTGTCAGTGTGCGGACTTGACTATGACTTGCCCCAAACTGCATGTGTGGCGTTAAAACAAATTTGAGTTAACGCGTTATTATTGCATTCACTTTGACAGCCCTTCTATAATTGCAAAGTTGTAAATGTGCACATTTTTTTTTTAACCCTGTGACAAAAAGACAAACAGCTGGAGGAGAGACATGACACTCACCACCACCATGTCAATGCTTCCCAGCACTCGTGACACATTATGAAAGCAGCGCAACGGAAATGTTTCCCTGTCCTTCTCCAAAATGTGATTTTCTGGAAATACCCAGCGGGATGTATCGAAACGCAGCGTATACACTCCAAGACTGAGCGGTGGTATGAAGTCACTGTCACATAATCAAAGTCTGCAGGGTGCTGAAGACGTCAACAATAAATGATTTAAGATGGCTTGCCTCCACAAAAACAATGATATCATGAGGCTATACAGACTGACATCACGCCCTCCACTGCAGTGTGACTAAAGCGATAGAGGGGAATTTTAATTTTAATTCACCATGGTGAGGAACAGGTAGTTTTTTTTTTTTTTTTAAAGAAGCAATCTTGGCCAAGAGTGAACAAAGACACTGCAGCATGAGCTCACCAGTGAAAGAAGTGAGCTCATGTCTTAACCGTTAAAGCGGTACGCCATGAGACTCTGATGAGTTTTTGCAACATGATCAAAAATAGAGCTTTGCCCAAAATCACTCCCTTGTTCACTCACTCATTCATTAATAAACAGTTTAAAGTTAAATAGTGAGCAATAAATGGAAATTTTGAACACTTATGTGCAGTGTCTGTATTTATTTCATCTATCAAAGCTGTACCATTGCAATATGAGATATTCATGCCTCTCAAGGACTCGCAGGACTATTGAACACTCCTTTGTCTTGTCAAGTTCAGATGATTTTTCTTTATTGCTCTGTACCTAACAATGAGCAAATTTGGGCATGACATTTTGTACTTTTCCTCAGGTAATGAGATATAAATTTGAAAGGGAGCTTTCAACAGTGTTGCAAGTCCTTGAGAGGTAGAAATCAAACAGTTTTTCGGTTGACCAGAAAGATATGTGTGTGGTGTTTTGCATGCTGATGAAATATTTCGCTAAAAGTAGTGCCTAAGGTATGGACACTAAGCCTTTTTAGAGGACACTATATAGTGCATACAATTCACAGGGAGAATTTGGTTGCAAAAATAAAATGGTGGAACGACAATATCCTGAACTATAGCAAACAAAAGGTGATTTTTTTGGACACATTGCTATAATGTTGTTTAGCACTGCATCAGCCTTCTAGTAGCCTAGTGTTCTCCTCTTGGTCTATTCAGCCCAAGTGGCTATCAACTTGCTACCTATTCATTCTTCCAGCATTTGCTCCAAACAAAGGGTAGTCTATTGCCAGAAATACAAAATGTGGTGTTAAAATATCCATTCATCCATTACTGCTTAATTGTGAGACAGATTAAAGGGATGCTACCAACTTCAAGCATAAAGATGAGTTTAGTTAACATGGAGATTATTGGCATACTAAATGTGTGAAGACGGTTGTATAACATCCTCTGTGGCTCTGGAGGAGTTTTGCCAAGTCTGAATAATAATTCTAGTGATGTCATCAGGGTTATCATCGCCATCAGGCTTGAAACTTGTAATAGTTGACAGAAAACCTGCGTTAGCAACTCGGGGCATGAAGTTTGAAAGACGAGGGCATGTAACTGACAATGAAAGACACTATTGAGTAGCATTATGGGAAATTTAGGATCCCCACACCAGAGAATAAAATCGATATCTAGTACCTCAGATATCTCAGTCTCTGCTGGACCAATAATCTGTCACTCACAAGTACCCCAACTATATGCAAATGCAATACTATTGTTAAAAACAGGTTCAAATTGATGCAGCAGAGGCCAAAATATCCAGATTTGTATTAGCATGGGTTAAACTAAAAGATGGATTGTAGCCTACAACTCCCATAATGCAAATCTGTAGCACCACTTATTAGACCCTTTCTGCATGATTAGTGCCCCTGTCTTTCAAACTCCATATTCAGGCTGTTTTTACCGTTCGTATAGCTCTACCTATGATAAAAGTTAATGCACTGTAATTTCTATATATCCTATGAAATAAATTTGTATTTAATCCACATAATTGTGAACCAGGAAGTATAAAGAGCAATCTAACTAAGTAGCTTGTTGCCTAAACCTAACTAAAGTTATTTCCTAAGAAAACGGTGGTTTATTTTGAAAAGACTGTATGAGCGGAAACCGACATGTGTTGCTGGAAACTCTTCGGAAAACGCACAAAGAATGAGAAATAACATTTCGATATTGATATCATACAAACCGTTATATAAGGATACCATTATTTCCAGTTTGGTGAACACAGGCTTTTTAATAAAAACTTGACACGCTTTACCTGAGACAACCTCTTGACATCACCAGGTTGTTTTTTTTCTCAAACTCTTTCCTCAAAGTACCTCTAACACAGGGAGTACATTATTCAACTGTTTTCACAGGCTGACTAATCCTCCCCATGAGGAGTAAACTTGTGTAAAACCGGTGGAGTGCTCCCTCAAGACTTTAAAAAAAGAAAATCGATGCGGCAGAGGCCAAGATGTCCAGACCTTTAGTCCTTAATATGCTTCCATATATATACCTACCATAACACAGCACGCTGTATGCCCACGTCTTTCAAAGTCTTCATGCTAGGTTTGAAATTTTCTCAGTCTCAACAAAGCTCCTTCAGAGCCACAGAGAGCATTATACAACTGTTTTCACAGTCTGTGTAGTACTCGCAGCTGGTAAATTGGCTTTGACGTGTAAAATTGGCAGAGTGGCCCTCTGATAACACCATTATTTTATATCTGACAGCAACAGCAACAAAATCAAAACCTATTTATATGAAAATATCACAGATTATCGCACTCATTATCGTCTTTGTTCCAGTACTTGCGTATGCCTCATCTTGTTTTATGTCAGCCATGTGATGAGTTGTGCCATAATGCAGATGCTGGTCTCCATCTAGGAACAATGTAAAAGCTCCGCTGACTGACACTTAACACGCCCACGCAGCAGGAGAGAGACGGACGCAGGGAAGCAGAAAACAAATATTTAGTCTTGATAGCTGGATGGATGGATGGATGGATAGATATAGATAGATAGATAGATAGATAGACAGACAGATAGATAGATAGATAGACAGATAGACAGATAGATAGATAGATAGATAGATGCCTTTTAGCCGTCACGTTGCTCCGAGCAACAGTCTTTATTTTTGTACCTTTCTTTCACTCTTTTGCAATAGGAGATAAAATAAAAAGCCTGAGGGTCCAGAGAACTCTAATCTATTTTTCCTGCACCTACACACAGTGAGTCATCTATCCACACTCAGCTAACCTCTCCTTTATCTCCCTCTCTCTGAGGATGGCACATCGGAAAGAGAGGCTCCTCTCCCAGACGAGCTGTTTGACGGTTTCCCTCGCGGACTAATGGAACACTTCACCGTAACACCCTTTCACATCGCAAACTGAATTAGAAAAACAGTATGTAAAACAGGACACAGGTTTAATTTTGCCTGCAGGTTGTAATGTACATCAATACAGTGTTATTCCATATTTCTTGGGTTTGTGCATGTGTTGAAGAGAAGGACACACTTTGTTTATAGTTGTGGACACATGCAGCTTATCTAATGTGCTCCACTTGTTTTGTCTGGATTTGGTTAGTGAGTAATTCCATGTTATAGGTGGGGCTTATTTCTTCTGTATAACTGTGACTAACAAAAATTGTGGTCTGATGTTTTGCAATAAATTCATTGGATATTTGGAGTAACACCTGACCTTGTATCCTGGGAATATTCCCACAGCTTTCCCTCAGTCCTTCTAACACTCACATGCTTCAAATTATTTTATTCACTACCTACAAGTCATTATCTGAAAAAACCCTGTAACAATGTAATATCAAAAAGTCCTCAGAATTAAATGAATATGTAGTCTGTCCACACCCTCTAGAGTGACTCATGGAAGTGTTTTCTGATCTGACGCCCACTATCATCAGGACGATATCATTTGTCGAAAACCGTCAGAAAATACTGTTGAAAAATAAACTTGTTTTATGAGTTGACGATGCTCTGGTTAAGGTTAAGACCATAGACTGTATATAAGAAGTAGTCACCGTGATGTCCCTCATTGGTTTGTGGACTGCCGTTTTGAAGCCTTGAGTTCGGCATTTTGGCTGTCACCATCTTGGTATTTGGCCATCACCATCTTGTTTTTTTGCAACCAGAAGTGACACGGGTGGAGGGTGGAGCTAAGTACAACCGAACGCTGAATACGAAATTTTTAGGCGACCAAAATGTTATAATTGACTTTCATGAACATAAAACACACAGTGAAAGGGTTAAAATTGTAAGACAAAAACACGGACAACTCTCAGACCGGACAACGCCGTAATAGCGACCTGTCAATCACAAGGTAGCCACGCCCTAAAGCATCCCCTGCTTTATGGTCTATTTGACTCTAAATGGGACCATAATTTACTAAATGAACATTATGCTGTATTGAAGAAGACTTGAAACTAGCAATTAAGACCATAAACTCATGTTTACAATGTTAATGAGGTAATAAATCAAGTAAGGTAATTTTCTCATAGACTTCTATACAATCAGACTTCTTTTTGCAACCAGAAGAGTCGCCCCCTGCTGGCTATTAGAAAGAATGCAAGTTTAAGACACTTCCACATTGGGTTCACTTTACAGACCTTGGCAGTTGCCCACTGGTTTAGGTGTAAAGACGGCATGTTTAGGTTTAGGGAAACATCGTGGTTTGAGTTAAAATGACTTACTTCGCTAAGGTTAGGGGAGCTTCGTCATCATGGTTACAATTATAAACATGTGATTATGAATATTACAATCCTGGTCATACTTAAAAACAAACACGTTGTCCCTCTACATTACCGTCACCTTACTTTCTTGTTTACTCCCCTTACAAAAAAGGGTGAAATCCATGTTGTCACATGTGAAATATCATATTTCATATATATCAGCACATGTGCCAGTTAATCACACGTAATACTAGATGTGAAGTTCTTGTTTTACATTTTACATGGAAATATGTAAAAATCACATGCTCCTATATCATAAATAATTCACACCACAACACTTGAACCCAGTGACTCGGATAGCAAACAGAGCTAGGTCAGTGTGTTTGTGGGTCTGTGTGACAGGGCCTTCATTCACCAGAATACAATAGTGCCAGCTAGTACAGTCGCCCCACTGTCCCGTCTGGTGGCCAAATGGCAGAATGCAGACTGAACCTACAGTATGGCTCCTCTCTCTTTACTGTTTTTTTGGGGGCAGACACACTCATTCACGCAGAGCACAAGAGCCCACTCAGCCCACAAGTGAGAAGGGGCATTCATCGAGGGAAAACAGATCATTTGGGGAACCGTTTGGCCAGCGTTTGACAGGAGGGGAGAGGGCAAATGGTCACACAGACGGACACAAACAGGCATGTAGATTTGGAGCCGCACCATCCCACCCTGTTTCAGTTTCCTGTCAACGGCCACAATAGTATCTGCCTGCAAGCTGTGCAACCCAACCCTATCTTATCAACTGCAGGCTCAGACACAGCCACAATACTCTGTGTGAGAGGGAGAGAGAGAGAGAGAATGTGTGTGTGTAAGTCAGTGTGTTGGTGTGTGTGTGTGTGTGTGTGCCCCAGGAGGCATGGGGAATGAATTCACTTCACAGGAATGCACAGCTGAGTCTGGGTGTTTTTACATCAAAACACCTACTGTGTGTTTTTGATGAACGGTTGCTACTTTCTCCTCATTTTTCTATTAACGCTCGTGTTTTGTTGACTTTACTTTCTTGTTGTTTTTGGGGTCCCAGAGACCCCTCGGGTGTATGTGCAAAGAAATAATAATAATAACTGCAAAGTCAACCCTTTTCTTCTTCAAATATCTTATTTCTTTTCGTCTGACCTCATTAAAATCCAATATGTAGAAACGTATTAAAGTTGCCACAAATTTACAAGCTTATGATGAAAGTGACAAAATAATGAAATGAGCAGAAACACTAAACACCATAAGGAAATATTTCATGTTTTATAAGTCATTGGGGCCCTACATGAACAAACATAGAGTCCTTTGATTTGCCATTCACAGAGAAAGGAATGTAACTTGTGTTTGGGGTCAGTTAAAGGGGACCTATTATGCAAATTTTCAGGTTCATACTTTTTGGGGTTTCTACTAGAAGATGTTCACATGCTTTAATGTTCAAAAAACGCTTTACTTTTCTCATACCAGATGTGCTGCAGCACCTCTTTTCACCCTCTGTGTGAAACGGTCAGTTTGAGCTCCACCCCCCCAAACCCTCCAAAATAGCCCAGTCTGCTCTGATTGGTCAGCTGGCCCACTCTGTTGTGAGTGGTCAACCGACCCAAACTCTTCGGACTCCGTTCCAGCTCCGCTCTATCTGGCTTTGTTTGAGGGCGTGCCTAACTAGCCACTAGGCAGGTATTATGCAAATGTATTACTTGTTGACATCACCACATTATTAAAAAAAAGAGGCGGGACTTCAAGCGAGGCGTTTCAGGCAGTTCATTTTCAGTGTTTCTGTGAGTGAGAGTAACTCTCTTTGGCATGGACTTTGGGCTTTGTAACTATGCAGATATTTTACATGCACAAAAAACTATATAACACACTAAAGGAAAGGGGGAAAAGCACAAAAGCATAATAGGCCCTCTTTAAAGCCCAGTGAAGCCTAACTGCCTGCTACTGTGGGAGTTGGGCCTGTGGGAGTTGGTGTGTTGAAAATGTTTCACATTTAGGGGAAAATTCACATCCATCTTGGAGCTTTGAGAATCTGATTCATTCAATGCAAAAAAAAATAAAAGTCATGATTAGAAGCAATTCTCATGAAATTAGGAAATGTCATGAAGAATCAAGGTGATGAAAAATCTATCTAGGCTTGCAGTTGTGTCTTTTATAACCTACACAAGAATCGGCTATAGTGTGTGTTAGTGTGTTGTTTGTATTTAATTATATACAGGCTCCTTTCATCCTATATATTTGATTTGAATCTGCTTATTGTATTCTCCACATGCATGCATGTACACTGTCACTGCAGCTGTTACATTCTTAAGAGAACATCTCATCTTGTCCTGGCTTGAATACTTGCTTCTTCACCGCCTACAGTTTTCTGAAAATAGACAAATAACCCGTGGGGAGCCTGAGAGAGACTGCACCTTGAGAAACAGTAAATTGCCGTTTGCCATCGCCTCATCTTCCTTCTCGCTTTCCTCAAATGTTTTGGGAGTGTGCGCACCTATGAACAGCTATTACACCAAATACTGAAACCCGAAGAAAGAATGATTAGACAAGAGGCTGAACACTAGACATGCTTGAAGCGAAATGTCAAAAACAAAAACACCGTCTTCTGTTTTAAACTCTCCAGACTTGGATTTTGTGCATAAGCCTGGAGCCAGACCTGTGCATCACATCAGCTACTCTACATGCAAGTCTCGACCTGAAAAACTGCAACAAAAACATTTTGGATTGCTTGGATCTTAATTGCTACTTGGTACACTAGTATATGCAACATTGATGTGTATGACAGAGACAGGAGGATTTTGTGCAAAGTTGCCTTTAGGCCAATCATTCAAATAAAGAATCTACACTGAATTCAAATATGCTGGAAAATAAGAAAATGATAACTTATCTTATGTCCAGTAAAAGCAACTGTAGGAGTTAAAAGGTAACTTTGGTATTTTTTAACCTGGACTATTTTCCAATATTTTTGTGTCTAAGTGACTTATAGGGACAACAATTTCTGAAATTGGTCTAGTATTGAGGGAGAACGCTGTAGACGGCAGCTGCTCATGGCCTGCAAAATGGTGCTATTGGGGCAAGCTGGCACCGTCATTTACGTCCACTAAAAGTGCTTGGTTTTGCCATGACAGACTCTGATTGTTATTATAAATGTCTGTAACGTCACATTGACGCTGCTCACTTGCCCTTACAGTTCGTTTCATGGCTGCCGGTTACAGCGTTATCCCTCAATATGGGACCAATTTCAAAAATCGTTGTCCCTATTAGTCACTAAGACAAAAAAGCATGGGGAAAGAGGGTCCAGGTTGAAAAACACCAAAGACATGAGACACCTATTCTCCCACAAATGCAAGCACAAACCAGTATAAACATACCCTCCCTGTCCTTCCACAGAAGCTGAGTATCTTTACCAACAATCTGCCTTGTCTGATTTTATAAGAAGCCTGTGGCTAAATCTTATCACCTGTCATCTAACTGTAATTGCTCTCAAAAGAGCTCTCACATAGCACTCCTAAATCCTTAAACTCTGTCTGGTAAAAGAAATTCAGTACATACAGTAGCCTACATGCACCATATCCCTGACCTTTGCATTAAATGGTTAGTTAAACCTAATCTGAAATGGCAGTCACAGTAAGCTGAACGGCGGTATTACAGTATTACTTTACAAAGCAAACACAATAATATATATTCCATATTGTAGGCAGGTCTGTGCTGGTACATGATACCCATCACACTGTAATTATATACTGTACACAGAGGGAACTGGATGGAGATACAACAGACAAGTGCAGACAGCACCAATTAAATGCTGGTTTAAGTGTGTTGTTGTCATGGTGACTAAGCTAGTAGGCTACCTCTGAAATTCTGTTTCATATTAAATGCCGCTGCTTTTGTTCCTGTGCCCGTCTCTTTATCCTTCACCTCCCTCCGTGTGTCTGTCTCTCACTTCGTCCCCGCTTGTATTCGTCTGACTGGCTGAAAAAACATCAAAAACCAGTCAAAAACAGCCCCGGTTAACCTGCCTTCAAACTGCCTCGTCTCCTTCTCCGCCCCTCTCTTTGTATGTCTCTTTCCATTCCTCCTCCAGCTGTGCCCTCATCCATGTTACCACGTTCGACAGTTAGCAGACACTGTGGCACACAAGATGCGGTGGGGGTGGAGGATTTGTGCCACGGGGGTTTACAACATTTCTAAAGAAAACACCATGTTGTTCTTCGTTTACCCCGGTGTTCTGAGACAGCGAGGTAAATGGTTTTATGTGATCTGTCTAATTGGGGAGAGAGAGAGAGAGAGAGAGAGAGAGAGAGAGAGAGAGAGAGCCTGACTGGAGGGGAAGCGTGGGAGTTTTAGAGTACTTTGATTTCAGTGACCTTCCCTTTTCATGCAGTCTGGCTGTGCTGCAAGTCTACGCAGGTACTGTATGAAACACAGACAGACAGACCGGATGCAAACATCCAACAGGTTGAGGGATCGTAGCAGTGGTTTTGCAAGTCTGAACATCTTAACAACAAATCATATGTGCTTGCTATTTTCAAATGCATGCTGCATGTATTTTATATTCTTAAATTCAAACCATTCCAGGCATCCATTGTTTCCATTCATTTCCATAATTAGCCGACTGGAAACTTGCTTCAGATGTGTCATCTATCACAGTGAGCGTTAAGTCTGCATACTTATTTATCAAAGCTACAATACTGCTGCTCGTATTCCGCAGTGCAGATGTTTCAAATCAATTAATAATTCTGGTTTATCGCAACTCGGGTCTTATTTTCATGGTTTTGCCCATACTTTCTAACCGTTATGTTACCCGACAAAGTAGTTGATGAGATCTGGCAACACAGGAACATTAACAAGGTCTGACAGAAACACGAGAGGTCAGACAGATGGGAAGCAAAACCACAGTTTAGCCAGATTATCTAAATATTTGGAGGTAAAATGTAAGTAAATGGCTATAGTACATCAATGTTTAATCAGGAAGTCGGTCTGTAAACTGTGGAGGATTTTTGCAACGCAGTTTGGGTAATATTTTTATCTTTCCTATCTGTTCCCTCTACCAAATACATGTGGCTAACATGTACGGGTGTCTATCCAGATGTGCTGAGTCGAGGGCAACTGGATTAGATTCTTGAAGCGATTTTGCCTCTCATCCAGTGAGCAACTCTGGGGTCAGAAAAGTGAAGCTAATGTGGAAGTGCCTTAAACTTGCATTCTTTCTAATAGCCAGCAGGGGGCGACTCCTCTCCTTGCAAAAAGAAGTCTGATTGTATAGAAGTCTATGAGAGAATGAGCCGACTTCTCATTTGATTTATTACCTCAGTAAACATTGTGAACATGAGTTTATGGTCTTAATCGCTAGTTTCAAGTCTTATTCAATACAGCATGATGTTCATTTAGTAAATTATGGTCCCATTTAAAGTCAAATAGACCGTAAAGCAGGGTATGCTTTAGGGCGTGGCTACCTTGTGATTGACATTTCGCTACCACGGCGTTGTCTGGTCTGGGAGTTTACCATGTTTTTGTCAGAACTTTAACCCTTTCACAGTGTGTTTTCAGTTCATGAAAGTTAATTCTAACATTTTGGTCGCCTAAAAAAGTTTTATTTAGCATTTGGTTTTACTTAGCTACACCCTCTCGTGTCACTTCTGGTTGGTGATGGTCAAAAAACAACATGGCGACAGCCAAAATGCTGAACTCAATGCTTCAAAACAGCAGCCAACAAACCAATGGGTCACGGTGACGTCAAGGCAACTACGTCCACTTCTTATATACAGTGTATGCTCTCATCTGAAAAGCTTCCTCAATTCTGTCTGTTTGACCGAAATGATGCCCAAATGTTTTAACCCCAGTTGCAAAAAAACAAAAAGACTTACCCTTTAAACTGCAGTACATTAGCAATAGTAACTAATAGTAAATCAGTGCAGATTTACATTGTGATGCATTGCACAACTCAAGCAATATTTTATAGCCTGCTACTTGATTTTCATACCATACAGAAATTAAGGAAACCAATGTTTGCATGTGAACTGTAGGCAGAAATACAGTACATCCAAACAACTGTGTGGTTAGCTGTAATCTGCAATCTTAAGCATACATGGTTAGTAGTAAATGGGCTAAAAGATGTAATAGTTGTAGCAAATTGTATAAACAGAGTCAGGGAGATGGAGGCAGAGAAACAGCAAAAAGGACAACGAGAGAAAAAGAAAGACAGAGCGTGAATGTACGGCTCTCTGAACCGACAGAGTAGATATAGACAAACCTCCATATGGGTGGTTGAATGTGTGGGAAGAAGGTATGAGCTGACTTCTGCATTATGGCTCAGGAAAAGGCCAGATGACTCAGGTAGGCTGGGGGCAGGTTCCTTCGGAGAAAGATGGAAAAGCATGAGACATAGACAAGTATAGGCAGGCAGGTAGAAAGCAAATCAGCCCGGAGAGGAGGAGGAGGAGGAGGAAGAGAAGGCGGAGGAGGAGGCGGAGGAGGGCCGACAGCGTGGGGAGAAGAGAGACTGACAGATGAACATGAGACAGGCCTGTTGGGTATCGCTGTTATACAACAACAGACGTGAAAGTGCAGACTAATTGCAATGCACAATACAAGTACATGATACTGAGGTTGGGATAAAATGTGTGTATGTGTGTGTGTGTGTGTGTGTGTGTGTGTGTGTGTGTGTGTGTGTGCGGGTGGCTCTGCTGCCTTTGCATGTGGGATTTATCTTTGCCCAGCAGGCAGTGTTGCACCATATGGTCCACAGAGAAGATATTCCTAAAACAACACACACTCACACTCAGACACAAAGACGCGTAGGCTCACACATGAACACAGACATGTGCACACGAAGAAAAAAAAAGTGATGGAGCGATGGAGAGAAGAAGAAGAGGAAGAGGAGGAGAGAGACAGAGAGTCATTGGTGAGTAAGATATAGAGCCATCTGGCCATCCTGGATTGCGGAGATCCACAGATCACAAACCAAAATGATAATTACACAACAAGCTAACGCCGTGCTGAGTCAAGCAGCGAATTTATATTTGCTTACAAATTATGCAAACCGTTCAGATAGAATCACACAGGCGGGCGAGAGAGAGAGGAGCGGGGAAGGGAAAGTGAGATAACAAAATGATAACCCCCCCCACCTCAGGCTTTTCTTCATTCTCCAGACAGGAAGTTTGAACATGAAAAGATGACAAGATGCCCCCTGAATTCCCCTCACACAACACAGCAGGCCCTCCAAAGGGGGGCTGGCTGGCTGGAGGTCCACTAAGCCCCTCAGAGCACATATGGTCTGGAGGCTTACGCACCCTGAGATGAGATGACAGGAGAAGGCAAGCCCAGAGGCTGGATCCATGGACAGGAAGAAGAAACAGGAATTGAGCGGGGAAAGGTGTGATATGCCTGAGCCTCTTTAGATACACTGTAAAAAAAGTTTTTTTTTTTACAGTTTTTTTCAAGAAATATTACATTTTTTGTCTGTATTGTCTGTATACAGTCTGTATTGTTTTGTCTGTATTTTTCTGTATTAAATGTAAAAATTACATGTTTCATTTGTGATTTATATGTAAATGGTCTTAGATTTACAGTAGTTTTTGTAATCACAATCGTAATTGTCTGTATTTAAGCTTTTCTTGATCATTTTTTAAAGATAATTATTCTGTTTTTTAGATGTTTATGACTCTATTTTAACAATTCATTTATGTTAGAAGAAAAGGATTTCATGGAATTCTAAAAAGTATTTCTTGTAAAAATACAGATTTTTTTGCAAAACTTCTGAGTAAATGTAAATTTGGGCTTTTGCAACGTAAAATTACATGTTTCATTTGTGATTTATATGTAAATGTTCTTAGATTTATGGTGTATGACTATTCTAAAAATAAATATATGTTAAAAGTAAAATTTTTCTTGTAAAATTACAGTAATAAAGGCTAATTATATAAAGATGATTACTGTTTTTTTTTTACAGTTTATTTATGTTAATTAACGGACAGTATTTTTCCGTTTTTTTAACAGACATTTTCTGGTGCCCCTGCTGCCGGAAAATTTTTGTTATTTTACACTTTTTTTTCCTTTTTTTTACAGTGTAGTTATTTGTCTGACTTCAAGGCTACCAGAGGGGGGGACTCCAGGATGTGTGACATGGTGGAATTTATGTGTGTGTGTGTGTCAGGGTAAATAAATAAAGAGCAATAATGACTCTGTGTCATATGATCCGCCTGCACAGTGACACTAATAGCATTAGCCTGAATGAGAGACCTGCAGCGAGGCCTCCTCTCATCCCTCATATATCCCTGTGTGTTTTCTCCCCTCCCTCTCTTCTGTCATCTTCAACTTGTCTCCAACACTTTTCTCCCTCTCCCGCACTCATTTGCTCAATCTAGTTTATTGATTGGTTTTAGATTGTTTTAGACAGACTGTTGCCTGCGATGATTAGACCTACTACCCACCTTCTTAATTGGATGGTATCTCATTACAGCTGACAATTCATGCGCTCGCGCGATACACGTCCTGGATATCAATCAGTGTTATCACGATCGGAGTCAACTCGCAGTTCCAAATTGAAAGAGGATCAAGGGAAGAAATTAAGATACTGAAGATGAGATGTGCCTGTTTAAGTAATCATCCCTGTGAATTCACAGGGCTTTGTTGTTTTTGTAGTCTCTTAGTACCACAGAAGTTCTGTTACGTGTGGATAACAGCTTTGAAGACGTACTGGATTTTGGTGTTTTATGCAGTATTATTATACAGAACACAAAAGGGAAATATGCTTATTCGCTTTCTTGCCGGGGGCGTGACAAATAAACAACACAAAAATGCTAAATACTCGCCTGTGAATATTATATGTCTAGGGCTTTTATTGTGACAGGTAAGAACAGAAGGAATAAAGTTTGCTATCTTGGACTACGGAGCCTTTGTGTTGTTGTTTTGTAAATATAGGCACAACTCAACCGGTTCCGCACAACATGATCGGTCGATGTCTTTATTTGTGGTGCGAAAGCTCCAAAAATCGACCTCATTCCAAAAAAAAGTATGTTGCTTTTTCAGCGTGTAATATTAGCGTTCTGTGTTAAAGTATTTGTAACGGCCTTTAGAAGAGAAATCTGATACCACTCTTGTGTGTATGGTAAATGAGAAGCCACTAAAGACAAGAAACTGAGGGAAACAGCTAGCGTGGCTCTGTCCAAAGGCAAGAAAATCTGTCTACCAGCAGCTCTAAAGCTCACTAATTATCGCATTATATCTATTTATATAAACAAAAGTGTAAAAATTAGAATTTGCAGGTTTTACGGGGGGTTATGTGCTGGACTCTTTCTTGGGTACGGTGACTTCCTGGAGTCTTGTCATCATGTGCCCAGCCAAGAAATGTTCCAGTAGGTAGGTAAGATACCTTATACCGTATACCTTTGGACCATAGACTGTATAAGAAGTGGACATAGTCACAGTAACGTCACCCATTGGTTTGTGGACTGCCGTTATTAAGCCTCGAGTTCGGCATTTTGGTTGTCGCCATCTTGTTTTTTTGCCACCAGACGTGACACGTCGAGACATTTTTAGGCAACCAAAATGTTACAATTTCATGAACTGAAAATCGTTTTTGAAAGGGTTCAAGTTGTTAGACGAGAACACGGAAAACTCCCAGACCGGACAACGCCGTGGTAGCGACTTGTCAATCACAAGGTAGCCACGCAGTAAAGCATACCCTGCTTTATGGTCTATTTGACTCTAAATGGGACCATAATTTACTAAATGAACATCATGCTGTATTGAAGACGACTTGAAACTAGCGATTGAGACCATAAACTCATGTTTAAAATGTTTACTGAAGTAATAAATCAAGTGAGAAGTAGGATCATTTTCTCATAGTCTTCTATACAATCTGACTTCTTTTTGCAACCAGAGGAGTCACCCCCTGCTGGCTGTTAGAAAGAATACAAGTTTAAGGCACTTCCACATTGGCTTCACTTTTCAGACTCAAGCTAGGTGTTTGAAGTCTTTGTGCTAAGCTAAGCTAATCGGCTTCTGGAAGTAGCGTCACCTTTACCGTGTAAACATGAGAATGGTATATATCTTCTCATCAAACTCTTGGCAAATAAGTAAAAAAAAATTGATCCTGTAACGAGCTAAAAGACCTGCAGGCGCAAGATATAAAAAAAATGATTATCGCAGAAAGCAGCTAGTCAATAACATGTTGACTTTCCCAAACCACCTGGACAGATGGTCCAACCACAGCTAATAAAGTAAGTGAAGAAAAATGTGAGTCAGAGAAGAGAGTGAGGATAGGCTTAGGCATGGCCTGAGGGAGGGAGAAAGAGAAGAGTGAAGGGAAAAGGAAAAGAGCAGCACAAGTACCGACACTGAGTCACACAGCAGGACAGGAAGTCTTAGATGGAGACACCCTTCCTTCCTGTCAGCGCACTGATCACAAACACTGGTCACCATTCAGTCTCACATCACATGACACATGTGACAAGTATTATGGTGGACAGTATCGTGCAGTTGTACATGGAGCTGTGTTCGAGGCTGCGTTGCCCATAGTAACTTGTTTTAGTAAAACTGCCACATCGAGCCCAAGACGCCGGCGCCACGTGAAGCGAGTCAGTGTGCAATCTTCTCAGGGAACAGTAGGTTTTTTCCCACCTTCTGCTTTTGATTTCAGTGCCTGTGATGATGAAAAATTGATCTCTCGGGGGGTATATATTTTATCTGTCCTCGTGTTTTCTTTTGGTAAAAGCCCACAGGCAGCAGGATTAGGACACGCTGAAATCTCAGCAGCCAGACAGTGAATTTGAGCACACCCATTGATCAGCAAATTACTTTGTAACCAAGCACAGGGTGCCAAAGGCAGAAAGGAGCTCTGAGCTCCAGATTTATGTGCAGCTCCCATCTGTTAACATGCTTTTCAGTTATCTTATTGTGCCTGTAGCCCAGCAAGATATTTGCATATGAGCACCAACAGACTGCAAATATCATTTTGACACCTTTAAAAAAAGTCAGCGGGACTGGATGTAATTTTCACAGGAAGATATTGGCTGAGTTAGATCAAACCACTGAGAGTGTGATCTGTCATAATGGAGGAAAATGGCTACAATGGTCTCAAATTGGATACCACACACACCCGACATTGCTCCACTATTGTACTGTAGGCTGGAGATTTTGGCACTGAGGGACTTGAATTGACCATGAGAGTTATACCACATTCACGTCATATCGATCAGACCATTATTACATGCAACCCTGTGGGAAAACCCAAGACGCCTCGGAGTCGTAATACTGAGTCTGAGATATTAGGACTTTCTGACAGTTGGAGCAAAGAACTACAAATGTTTCAACAAACCGCTGGAAATATGGCTGCACTGCCACAATCGCTGGTTACATCTAAATAAAATACATTGACACTAATAGAATTAAAATGAATCAATTCAGCTAATTTAAATCTAGCAATACCCTATTTTTTGTTTCTGGTTGCAATGGTTAACAAATATAAAACTCAACTAAATAAGCTAATCTAAGATCTGGTGTGACTACAAGGTTAACAGTGGGGGCAACCATCTTGGAATATAGCGTGAATGCTCTCAAATCAAGGTTAACAGGAGGTTTGTCCTTCCATTGTGCCAATGAATAGTGCATGGATGCACTATTAAAGGTGCTAAATACGGGATTGGGAGCATTTCTATTGCCTCTCAACGGCTCTCAACATGGCGACGGCGAGTCGGAAGCTGACAGAGATAACAGTGTTTAACAGTGGGGCACGCTCACAATGGTAAATGGACTTGCATTTATATGGCGCCGATAGTCTTCCGATCACTTAAAGTGCTTTACACTACATGTCAGCATTCACCCATTCACACACGCATTCATACACTGATGGCAGAGGCTGCCAAGATGTAATCTAAGTAATCATTGACCACGCACAGCCTTCAGGAGCAATTTGGGGTTCAGTGTTTTGCTCAAGGACACTTCAACATGTGGCCTGGATGAGCTGGGGATCGAACTTCCGACCTTCCGATTGGTAGGCAACCCACTCTACCTTGAGCTCTGCCCCACATGCACAAACATGCACGAAAAATGCACTAAAAGCATGTGCGGCCAGCCCGGCTCTGTCAACAAAGCGCGGAGAAGCTTGGAATACAACACACTCAGAGGGACTTCATTCTCTGCTCAGGTAGACATTACTCCTCCATATCTTTACATAGCAAATCGTTGTTTGCTGCTATATTAATGCTATTGATATTGGATTTAGCACCTTTAAAAACCTTAAAGATAGCCTACCCTGTTGAGTTTTTGAACACTACTGATACAGAGCAATGTTTTGATGACCCATATGCATGCAGGTGGCAGTTTCATGCTGTTCCTGTGATCAAAAAATGATGCCAATACCAAGAAACACAGAAACGCACGAGCAAAAGGCAGGGAAGAGAAAGACTGCTAGCCAATGTAAACAATGCAAGTTTCAAAACATTTTTTAAAAATCGTCTTTGCAGATGTTTCGCTAGGAAGGAAACGCATTAACATGTTTGACAGGCCTCAAGTGTCCAAATAATGTGATTTGTAAACACTGAATATAAACACAACTGTTGTTTGTTTACATGTAAACTCCACAGGACACCTTTAAGTATAACTGCAGCAACATATCGATGCAACATGTTCTCCTATTAATAACCAGAATTATGACTACAAAAGAAAATTCAATGGGTCTAAAGTATGCACTTTAACACTGCAAAGCAATAGTGCTGGCAGCCATTAGTGCAGCGGGATCCAAAGCCCAGTGATGTGGGTCAGTAGACTGGAGGTTCCCAGTGTCACAGGAGACTTCCTCTTCCACAGCTCCACACAGGATATGAGTAATTTCCTCAGAGCTTAGCTTCTCCTAAATTCCCAGAATTCAATTCAATGTACAGGGTCATATCTGGGACACCCGCTACATCTACAACATATAATGACAGTTTCATGTATGATCATTATGCTCCTGCCTGTGGGAACAATGAGTGTACATGCAGGTGTGACTGCACATGTTACACAGTGTACCTTGTCAGCAGAAAATTATCACAGCGGTTTCGGCGAAAATGAAAGAGACCGATGTGTGACTCATGTCGTAATGATCTGTTGTTATGTGTTAACAGTGATTTGGCTATAGAGGTATGAATGTTTGGTTCCGACTACTGCGTCATCACGCTCACTTCCTGCTGCAGTGTGTTGGTGCGTGAGACAGATACTCTGGCATTCTGGGTGGGGCTACTGTGTAATTTAACAGGGTAAACTATAAGTGAACAGTCAGCTGTGCCACATACTGATTTGTCACTGATGCTACTTCCTGTCAGGACCATATTTGGAAAATGTTTCCGAAAGGTATATAACAATGACACCTTGGCTGTGAGAAAATAATTACAATAAACTGTGTAAAAA
>CAKALG010014882.1:0-25520 GCA_916700815.1 Helicolenus hilgendorfi | reverse complement strand
AGCACTGAACACATCTGAGATGCCGCGTGCAGATCTGCCGATCCCTGATGGCTTCGGCTGGCCACACCCTTGAAAAACCTAGAATGAACAGAGGGAGATAGAGTTACCACAGAGAGAGGGCAAGCACGAGGGGAAAGAGAAAGAGGATACAGACTGGTGTTTAGCATTTACAGTATCTCATGAGGAAATTGCCTGGTTTTGCCACATTAACACAACATTTCTTCATCATTGTGAGATGTGAGCTTCTCATTGCAGCGCTGAATAGTCTGAAACGAGGTTATCAGCAGTCCGAAGCTGCGTGAACAGACCCAGGGCTAAGTAAATTTCTTTGTAGAACACACATCCATTTCGATCCACAGAAGTTTTAGTTTGCTTACACCGCTGACATTTTTTCTAAAGCTTCTGTCAATTTGCTCACAGTACAATTCCTGGTGCGTGATTTGAGGATAAAAGAAAATTTTATAGAGCCAGCCTGGAAACAATACTGTCTATCAGTGCCTGAATCTCCTTTTACAGGAAGTGTTATATTGGTGGCAAAAAAAACAAATTAACATGCTGTTTCTCACATGCAATTGAAAGCCATTGTTACAGCACGACATAGTGGCTTAAAAAAATGAAATAAAATAATAATAATAATAAAAAATCTTCCATTTCACCAGGATTTCTATGTCAAAATTGGTTTTAGCCCAGACTGCAACCAATTTACCCCACAAATACAACATAAATGAGATTTTAGTAATTGTATAAAACTGAGAGTATTTAACTATCAATTAGTATTTAATGTGGCCAATAACATATCTTCTTATGTTTTGCTCCCAATAGATTGCACACATCAAAAAAACATTCATTCACTAATTATTGTGCAATATCAATGTATACAACTGTGCAATATCCATATCATGTACAATATCAAAATGTAATATATCATGTGCAATAATGTCTGTCTACCCTTATATTTTTACTACTATTACTAATATCATATTTTTCTTTTTACCGTTTACCTATTATTATATGTTCTGTTTTGTACTGACGCCTGACAATCCATAACAGCGATTGCAAATTAGTGCATTGTTTAACTGAGAATGAACTCAGATTTCCATATGTGACCCCTGTGGTCATACGAACAAACCCGACTCCTGTTGTTTGCACTTATCTTATCTTATTATACTCATGTCATTCTGATCTATAACCATGACAACTTTGGCTTTGGAAAATATAGAATTTCTATATTTTATTAAATATTATGTGTTAGACTGCTGAGTGATACTCAGAAAATAATTGTGTATCAGAAGACACTCTTGGACAAGCACTTGATTTTACAAAGAAAAAGATATTCAGCTCTCCCGAAATAAAAACTAAAGTTGTGTTGTTAATAGGGAGCCAAAAATAGAAGTGCAGATCTATTATTACTTGAACCCTTACGCTAATCAATGTGTGGTTCATAGAGGCTCATTGTGAAAATAGATTGTTTTCAGACGGCTTGGTCTCTACAGGCTCTTAGGGCCCAAACAACACACTTCCAAACCACACAGCTCATTAGCATTCCTGTCTGGCTGCCTGTCTGCAGGCCCCTGGCTCAGGATGTGATGGAGCACTCTAATGTGCTGCATGGCTGTCATGACAAGAGGCTGTCTTTTCTATAATATTTATCAATTCTTCACCATGATTACAATCCCGCTATCCTGTACATCACACAAGCAAACCGATTTCCAACAGGTCCACGGTAGCCGGAATGGAGGTACCTATGGTTAAAATGTGACTGTGGGGGAAAGATTGTAATCTCTCAGAGCAATCTGTCAGCCAAGCACAACCTTGCAGGGATGGAGCATCAAGTGCATAGACAATGGGTAAAGTTGTAAATTGCAACCCTTTTGAAATGGAAAAGAATGTGACATCTAATTCGCACTGACCTTTGTAACTCTGGCATGAAGATAGGCCACAATACACCAAAGGGTCTGAATAAAAAGTTGAACTGAAAAACTGCCTTTTGACAAGAAAGACAATGATAAACTATTCGGTGTGTGATAATATCCTGGATGTGCTGCGTGGAATTTAAAATTATTCCAAAGACTGATTAGCAATTTGTAGTCTAAAGAGGCTAAAGAGGAAATTAGTCACTTCTCTTGCATGTTAAACTGTCTCCTAAAATCACCTTTATATACTACTAAATGACTAAAACACCAGAGTCCCCGTCCTGCACCCCAGCTGTGGATAGACTCCTATAGATTAAGGTTATGGATAGATCGTGGTTTTGTTTAAATGTTGAAAAAGTAAACACATCCTGTCAGAGGCTTTGACACAGAGTTGCCATGAGTGGATATTGTAGAGAAACAAATGAAATGTGTGTGTGAGTGATACATTTTGCGATATATGTTTTCAGGAACATCTTGTACTGTTTAGCTGTAAAATGAGAACGTTTATGACCCGGCAGCCATGTTGAGATAAGTTGAGGAAATACCAAGCACCGCCCACCAGCTGGAGCGAACTTTCTCATTTTACAGCTAAACAGAACACTACAAGATGTTTCTGAAAACATTTGAGGAGAGAAATAGGCATTACAGTAACAGAATATTGATTAATATTTGATCAGCGCTGCCTAGTTTGATCATTTGATCGGAGTTTGTGAGTGATTGACAGCTGCCTCCGTTGAATGAACAGCCAATAGGAACGCTCTCTCTCTGAGATGACCTGTGATTGGCCAAAGTCTCCCGTCACAGGTTATATTTTTTAACGCCTGAAAACAGAGCCATGAGGAGGTGCAGAAGTCTAGTTATCTCTCAGAACACTTGGATTACAATATGCTGAATGGTTATTATGGAATTTTTTGCCCGATGATGCCAAAAAATATTCTGCCTACTGAAGCTTTAATTGGGATCAATGGACCTATAGTATTTCTTTAGCCCACAATTTTAACAATCCAACCATTATAATTACTCTAAAACAACAACAATAATCTAAATTTGATTATATTAAAATCAATGCATTTTTTTATGTTCCCCAAATTTCCCCAGTTTCCTTACATTGGACAACCAATTTGTGAAAAAAAATGTTCTCATCTAGGTAAGAGTGTTCTCATCCACTCCTAAAGTTTTCGCGTACAAGAGCAAAAGTAAGATAACATTGGTGAATTCGAGAAATGAATGGGTATAAATAAAATAAGAACAATTGTGGATGTTGCCAAAAAATAGAGGAAATTTGTTCTAATATGGCTTCGTAAATGAAGCCAAAGGTTTTGTACTGAAGCCTATCACTGTGTTCTGCGGGCTATCCAAGGCTTCCAACCATACTGTATTCACATTTTTGAAGTGTTTTCAACCATATAATTATGTTACCCATTTTGCACAAATTAATAAAATAAAAAATTCAAAAAATTTAAATAATCAAAGCTTAAATTAGTTTATGTATAAAAATGTTAGAATATGTTATTCAATTTAATAAAATATATTACTTTTAGAAACAAATCACTTCATTGCATGGTGACCAAAGCTAATTCAGAAGACAGTACCTTGGCTGACACTTGCATGCTGTTGTCCTGCATGGTCATGATGGCCTCAGAGATCTTGATGTCAACCGGCTCTATCACTGCTTCAATGTTGAAGGGTCCCTCCAGTCTGTCTGCCACCAGCAACATAGCATCTGTCATAACAGAGAGGACACATGTCAGCTCAGAGATATTAAACACTCACACACACTTCTGTTTATGCACACGTCAATATGTTCACATCATCTCTGAGCATTAACAATACTCAGTGCAAAACCCCCAGGGTGCTTTGCTCCATCATGTGTCTATGACATGGCTCCAACTAAGAGAACAAAGAACGGTCCCTTTCCAAATGTTTTGACTGCCAATAATCACAAACACAAAAGGAACCTGCCAGTACCTTCATCTAAGCACACAAACAAGATCTTTGGAGAAACTCTGGTGTTTGTGCGACATCAAATAGAAATTAAATTTCAAGGTGCTAAGCTCACAAATAGCTCATACATATAACAAATCATTGACTTGCACACATTCTAATCACTCCAGTTAGACAGAGAGCGACAACACTTCTGATTTATTCATCTATTTGCCTTAGTGTTTCTAAATTGTGAAAGTATGAATGCATAAATTCATGTATGTATTATTACTTTTTAATTACATCTCAGAGACTCAGTCAGGGTCTGAAATTAACTTTTTTCACTGCTGTGGCAGGCAAGTAATTTTTTTGTCTCCCACTTTTGAAATCTCTGCGCTAAATGATGGAATAACATTTTAGAGCTGATGTTACTCCGAATTACTTTTCGGGGGTGGGAGGGTACTGTAACTGTACACAGTACTGTACTGTATTCTGTTATTGTCATCCATAGTGGTTATTTGCATGAAAACACAATTCAAATAATTAGGAAATAAGTGATTGTATTTTTATTTAAATATTTGCTTTGATTAAAAAATCTTGGCATTATTGATTTTAATGATGTATAATAAGCTGCTTAGAGTTAGTGTTCGGAAGTTAAACAGTTCAAGTTTTCTCACCAAAAACTATATTTTACAAAATTACATTTCAACACACCATGATAATGTTAAAATTACCCAATACTAATTTTTACTGAACAGAGCATGAATGCATCATACTATACCTCAGTTAACATTAGCTGTTAGCTATGTTATTTAGCCAAGAAGGACTGTGCTTCCCATCGCCTTCTAACAGGTAACGTTACTAACTCTCCTCCTGCCGATTTCAACATAAATTTGTTGTTCACAGTGTAGCATTATCAAGGTAAAAATAGGGTGAGTCCCCTCAGGTTTAGTAGCGCCATGCTTTTAAGTGCTTTTTTTTCTCTCCGCCGAGGCTCTGGTCCAAAACAAACTGAAACATAATTCAGCATGCATATGCCTTTGCGTCATTGTGCATGTGTAACTGTTGGAAATCATCAATACAGAGGAATTGATAGTCATGGAGGCATGAGATGCCAAGGAATCGGACAACTAGGAACCGGTTCTCAACGGTAACCGATTCTCTATTCCCATCTTTAGGGTTTTCCCTGTCTGCCAAAGTGGCAGATGGCCTGACGATTTTACCCGCCAACGCCGACAATTTACCCGGATTTAGCTGCTAATTTGAGACCCTGGATTCAGTGCTTAACTTAGTTCTTTCTGTCAAACATGAATTCCAAAAGCATGCAAATACTTTGCTTTACTATAATGCATCACGTAGAAACATCTGACGATGGGGGATGAAATCAGGTGCATACAGTGTTGTATTTGTTGTTTCCTCGTTTATTTGTCAAAGCGTCATATCACATGTCTTTTGAAAACATTAAAAATTATCTGTGCTTAACAAACAGGTGCGATAACAGTCAAAAACAAGCCAAGAAACAAAAAACACAGAGACCATGACCTTATTGCTGTGGAGGCATGAGTCGATACCTAAAACAGATTATCCACCAAGCTGCCACTTTTAATTTTCATTAAAACGACGTGATATTAATATGTTCATACAGAGGAATGGTTCTATTGATCGTGTCAGACTGGGAGATGTCAGTGGTGAAAATAATGTGTTTGAGATTTTCATTAGACTCCATCTCGTCTCAAGTAATTAAAAGTCAACCAGGTCTTGTTTGAGGGGTCAGCACTGGTTAAGTGGTGTGATATCAATAAGACTTCCATCTGTGTGCTCTGACATTTTGCAGAGATGTGGACCAATCAGGAAAAGTCTATTTACCCCTACGGGAGCTGCTCCCTGCAAAAGGGCAGCAGAAACACTGTTCCTCATCTACTGAGTCTTTAACAGTAGTAGAATGACAGTGCAAATCATCAGATCATAAGTGATCACTAGATTTTTGATGCGTAATGATCATTGGCCTCTTGTGCAGCTCTGTAGGCTTACAGGAGCAAAGCCTGATGACTAAATACTGGCAAAAAAGCAGACCTTCCACCATCCCTGCTGGTTTAAGCGAGGGCTCAAATCATTGGCAATGTGACATATAAACTGCCAATAAACCTTCCAACCTGGCTTCTGTTGACATTTAGCAAATTATTTAGTTAATGTAATACAATATCAGAATAACCCAAAGCACAACTGCAGAATAAAAACAGTTATTTAATGCTAACCTAATATTATTATCCTATTTGTTTTCCTATTGAATTTATTATTTGTTCACACTTGCTATATAGTCTGTAACCATAACCTTTTTGTTGGAATACATTAATTCTGACTCTGAGATCTTTTTTTTTTAATATATTAAAAATAGGGCTGTCAAAGTTAACGCAACAATAATGCGTAATTGTTTTAATGCCACAAATTTCTTCAACGCATTAACTCAATTGTAGCGGACTCAGTTTTAAAGCTAGAGTGAAGACACTGGCATCATATGAAACTAAAAAACCTAAGGAATCCATTGCTACCAACCATGTCATACTAGCTTGTGGCCAAAGAGGTTAAATAACGCTCCAAACTTGTGCTATATTCTGTCAAGCCCATTTTCAAAGGGGTCCCTTGACCTCTGACCTCAAGGTATGTGAATGAAAATGGGTTCTATGGGTACCCACGAGTCTCAGCTTTACAGACATGCCCACTTTATGATAATCACATGCAATTGGGGGTAAGTCATAGTCAAGTCAGCACACTGACAGCTGTTGTTGCCTGTTGGGCTTCAGTTTGTCATGTTATGATTTGAGCACTTCTGCGGAGCATATTTTTTTATGCTAAATGCAGTACCTGTGAGGGTTTCTGGACAATATTTGTCATTGTTTTGTGTTGTTAATCAATTTCCAATAATAAATATATACCAACATTTGCATAAAGCAAGCATATTTGCCCACTCCCATGTTGATAAGAGTATTAAATAATTGACAAATCTCCCTTTAGAGTACATTCTGAACAGATACAAAATGTGTGATTAATTTGCGATTAATCGTGACTAACTATGGACAATCATGAGATTAGTCGTGATTAAACATTTTAATTGATTGACAGTCCTAATTTAAAACTGAATTCATTTCTTGTCACAATGTGAGCCTCATTGATTAACACAGATGATGAAAAAGGCTGAGGACATATTCTACATCTGTGGTATTGTCATCAAAATCCATGAAAAGACCAAAACCAACAGTGCTTTAGTCCGTCTCTTAATACTCTCTGACGTCCCCGTCTGTCTCTGACACTCAGCCACACGCCGACTGGTTCCTACTGAAGGTGGAAATATTTAAAATCACAAATATGGTCTATACTTTCATTTTGAAAAAAAACGATGAATGAATGAAAACAGATGGGCGCTATGGGATCAACTCAAGCTAGACTACATTGCCCAGGTTCATCATAAAGAAGGAACATAGCAGCTAGTGCAACAATAACAATGGAAGTCTATGGCACAAAGGCTACACAGACAATACTTGTTAAAGCTGCAGTCAGTAACTTTGAGCAAATATGATAAAAAGTTATTTTTATAAAAGTGTCACAATATCCTTACAGTAGTGCATGAGACAAGTGCAATTTTCCAACGTGCCCAAACAAAAACAACCAATCGAACCGAGTATCTGGGCAGCTGTCAATCACTGCTCGCAAAACCCGTGAACTCTGATCACAGTCAAACTAGGCAGCGCTGATCATATGCATCAATATTCTGTTACTGTAATGCTTATTTCTCTCCTCAAATCTTTTCAGGAACATATTGTACTGTTTAGCTGTAAGATGAGAAAACTTTGTGACTTGGGCCCCTGAGCCAAAACCAAGTACCGCCCTCCGGCCGGAGCAAACTTTCTCATTTTACAGCTAAACAAAACACTAAAATACGTTTCTAAACATCACCAGCGAGCGGTGAGAAAGTGTGTGACTCTGGGAGCACTACTGAGCCCTTCAACAAAATCAGGGCAAGAAGTCCTCATACATAAATGACAAAACAGGTCATTTGTCAGAGACCTTCCATAACGGCATGACTCATGAGTGTTTTCTGAGGTGCCACATGTGGTTCAGGCATGATTATGTTTAGGTAACTGAAACTACTTGGCTATGGTTCAAAGATTGCTGTTGTGCCACTGCTGAACCACTACCGAGCGACATAGTACATGACGCCTTAACTTAAGTGTCAAAGCTGACTGTTGTACAGAACCTTTGCTTTCCTTAAGTCTGTTTTAACATTGCGTGTTGTAGCCTGGTGTGGAAACTTTAACTTGTTCAGTAAGAAAGGCTTGTAAAATTGACAAATAGGATCATTGGGGTAAGTCAGGTATAGCTCTCACAATTACAGTGTAACAGGCCAGCACTGAGGAAAGCCAATACCTTTCAAGACTGTCCTGACCAGCCCTCGCAGAATGAGTTTGAGCTCCTGCCCTCAGGCCAGCATTTCAGAGTGGCTGTCATGAGACCGAAGGAACATAAAGTCTGCCTCCTCTCAGTGGCTATTGACAGGGCAGGATATTAAGCTCACCCGCTTGACTGAGCGGAGTGATTTAGAGGACAGGTGAGTACAGAGGAGAGAGCACTTGCCCGCTTAAAGAGAGGTGAATTAAAAGCATTAAGATTGATACTCAAACCTGGTATTGCCAATTAACAACGAATTAAGTTGTAATAATATCCAGGGGCCCTGTCTCAGCCAAGCATAATGTGTAACCATTCACTGCAACCCAACCTCATCAAAAAGATGTGTATATACAGTACATTTAAACACATATCTGTTGTATTTAAGTCTACATGAGGTAAACACAAACACTTTTGCCAACAAAATTGGACAACGGTTTTAGTTTTTTGTCTGTTTACAGAATATCAGAAGAAAGTTGAAAACAGATTGAATTAAGAAATCTGGTGGAAAGACCTTTGGTCTACAATCAGTTGATGGGATTTTGGTGGTGAGTTGAATCTGGATTAAACCAGATCAAACGATTCATGTGTTTCAGACAGAACTATTGGTGATGGTGGGAAATCTGGGACTTCCAAGTGTTACATGATTAACATACATTAATATGCTATTTTTCAGGAGTTCAAACCCAGAAGACTGATGATGACAAACAAACAGAACTGAAAATACTTACACATCATGAGACAAACGAGCAGAAAAGTCACTAATCCATTTATTTTCTGTACTCACTGTAGACTCAATAAGATGTTAAAATGTATGGCCTATTACTTGTGGTACATTATTAGAGCGGCATTATGTAGCATTTTCATTTATTTTCATATTTCACTTGTGTGCTGGTGTATAGTTAATACATGTATGTTTTAACTAGGTGAATATCGCTATCTCACAGTCTGTTCCTCATCTGATGTTGCGTGTGGTTTGCTATTTGTTTTCTCTGCACCTTTTCCATCTGCACACTCTGATAGGCTTAAGTGGAAAATTCAAGGTTAACAGAGCCAAATTATAACCAGCATGTGGGCTGAGCAAGCCCCTAGTTGGGATTGCCATAGTGAGATTTAGTGAAGTCAAATAATTCAGAGACTGACTCACTCAATTCATGACCCAGGCTACTATACTATATAGTATCTCAGACAGATTTTAACCTAAATTGGAAGAATGATGCACCTTAGCATTGGGGTTAAAACTATTAGTTATTGGACGCAGTAGGGTGCTAAAATTAAAGGGTAACTTTGGTATTTTTCAATCCGGACCCTATTTTCTCATGTTTCTAACTGACTATTAGCGACAAAAAATTCTGAAATTGGTCCTGTATTGAGGGATATGCTGCAATATGGTGCTATTGGGGCAAGCTGGCTCTGTCATCTAGGTCCACTGAAACGACTCTCTGAGTACCTGTCAACTCACAAATCACGCCTTGCCAAACTCAGCCCCAAGTCCTCCCAATAATCCAACCCCAAAATCTGATAACAGTTTACAGCATTTGAGCATCATGGACAAAAGATATATCATATTATCTTCTTTTTTTAGGTTGTCTACGTTGTAATCTAGACCTGTGCTTTTACAGCGTAGTCAGTGAATGGACCTACAGACAGACCCCACTGTTCTGTCTGTTAGCGGCTGTACCTTTGAAGAGCACTCCTGTTTGTTTACTCTGGAGTCTCAAATTGGGCGTGATGCTTGGTTAGATTTCCATCAGGAGCTGGCTGGAGGTCACTGCGGGGGGCCAACCCGAGTCCTGTGAAGTCTTCAGCTGCCTATGTTTAGCAGAGTACTGCTCTAATGCTACCGCAGAAAAAGCCCAGTGGGATACAGAGAGTGGAGGGGAAATTGGCAGCTATTCTATTACTCATTCTATAAAAGACTCAAAGACCTAAATGATATCCTCAGCTGAGTTCTGACAACCTATTTTTCATATAGCTTAATGAATATTTGATGTATTGTGAGCATGAGTCAGCCATATGAATTGCTATGAGGAATTGTTACTTCTACATGCTTAAATAACTTCTGAAATTGTGTCACATACGGGGACACTTTTTAAAAACGATGGGCTGTTGATGAACAGTATCTTAAAGATCGATCTGTTCCAACCATAAATCATTAGGAGGGCAAAGAAAGCCACATATTATAGTGCACAGGCTGATGTTCAGCTTGTAGCTCATACCATCTATACTACCACTCTTTACTACTTCTTATATTTGTCTCGTATTTGATACTTTGTCATTTTCAGCAGGCTGGAGCTTGTCAATCATGACAAACTTCACATTGTTGAAAGCACAAAGCCTCATGATTCTGTTTGTGGAAAACACTTTAAGATTTCCAAATCTCTATGACAACAGGTGCTTATTTTGTAACAGGAGTGCACAGAAGACACATTAAATTGATGTAAAATAGGCAAGAAAATAAATGATCATGTTTGTGCCTCTGCTAATTTGGTTCAGTATCACATTCATGTGGGCTAATTGTGGGGCTGAAGGTGAAGTTTTAAGTCCAAAGAATTACAGTTAAAGTGGTGCTTGTTGATTTAAAACCCTCGTTTTTAAATTCCACTTCTGACTTTTATTTTATTCAGATTGCATTCATGGGAATGTTTTTTGTCTGTCTGCTGACTGCCAGATTTGGATTATCAACAAACATTTCAATAGATTTTTAGAAATATGTGATTTGCATAAAAAAATGTGTTTGGTACTGCAACTAAAAAAAAAGCCTTTGAATACAACGTTCCCAATGGTGCACACTGAGACAGATCGAGGGATTGCTAGTTTAAAAGTTTTCATATTTTCACTTTTTCCTTTCTTGGTTGCAGATTTTCCAAATCAAGAGGCAGATTTACATGTTGATGTTATTCCTGATAATATACACCAACTAAGTAGTTTGACTAAAACTGTCGCAATATCCGCAGAATTGCAATACCGCGATATAGACAAGCCAAGGGCAAGGGATCGCAAGCAACCGCCACAACCGATATGTTCATAAACAAGTATTTAAATTGTTTTAAAACTGTCTTTGCATCTGGAACACACAAGCTGCAATAAGTAAGTTATACTCTTTGGTGATTCTCCCCCTCTGAACTTACTTTGTATCACATATGCGATCGTCTCACTATTTAACCCTCTACTTCAGGCTGTGACCGACAGTAACGTTACACATGACCTCTCATTTTTTGGTGAAACTACATGGCTGGATAGCTAGCTAATCTTGTTGAAAAACATACTGTCGAATTATATTTACTGTTTTTCAATCGTACGCATGTTATTCACGCTGAATCTTGCTAGCATGACGTTTGCTTTCTGGCTCGTAGCTGAGCGGACTGGAAAGATCTACCAATGCCAAGACGAATCTAAGGTTCATCCTATTTACTGGAGCAGTGACAACATTTCCATTGCATAAGAACCTTATGGGATGGTAATTATTTTTCCAGGTATTAGCAAACCCTAAGGATTACCAGGGAAAAGGAGCAAATAGATTGTGAAAAACTTTCGATTTGGTTGCAAAAATGCATGAAAATATAAGTTAATGGTCTCAATATCTTTTTCTTTGGTAAGGGACCATTGCTTAAGTGGGATAATGCCCTTCGAGGTGTCCATAATCAGGAATTAATGGACTTTGCTGAGGCAACCCTCCTCCTGGTTCTGGCCTCCACGTTGTCCATTTATTCCTGATAATGGACACCTCGTTGGGCATTATCCCTTACATAAACAATCAAATTGCCCCACCATCTATCCATCTATCCATCTATCCATTGACTGACTCAGTGGGTTGTATTGGCAGGGTTGTTTACTGCTGGCTCCGTGGTGCTTTCTCTTTTTGCTCCAGGCAGCATGCTCGGTTATTTTCTAATGGAAAACGCTCCTCTTTTTTTTTCCTCACCCAGAGGGATTTGGAAAGACTCCAACAAACTACCTGCAGGGTCTCTTGGGGGACACAGCAGTCATTCATGTGTGAATCTGTGACAAATCAACAACTTTTATGTGAAGATGCTGAGAAACGAATAAAGGGTTCCTAATTATCAAGGGCATTTTTAACCCTTTTATTTAGATTTTTATGACTGTTTTATCAACTTTTACAGGTATTTCTGCCATCTGGTAGATCAAATTGACTTCTTTTACTTTTGGTCACTGCTCAGTCAATACAATTTTGATGCGGTGAGTGGTGCTGGAGTGGTCAATACACATTCACACTCTAAGATCAATTTCTGTCACACACGACTAGATCCATCCTGAGCAGGTACCTATAAAATCAGTTATAATATATGTGCTCTCTGGTTTCCTGCCCACTGCTGGGAAAATACATGGTTTCAAATATTGACAAGAATAACATCGACAAAAAGTGAGTCTGTCTACTGATGTGTACTGGCACATTGCGGAGTTCCTTAAGATGTAATTTTATTAATACATTTTTTTGAAGGATGGAGGAGTAGAAGAAAATTCTACTGAGATTTATTTTTGAGTGGGAGTTAATAATGATTTCTGTTCTGGTTCATTGCCCGTCACTGGGATAACTCTCAGATTTCTGTGGTGGAAAATCTTGGACTATTTCACACCACATATGCCAGACGGGCCCAAGTGAAATGAGACAAATGAGAAAAAAAATCTTACTGGGCTCTGCATGACTGCTCTGGAGTCAGAGGGAGGACCAGAGCGTCAAGTCTTGTGCAAACCCATAGTACAGAAATGGTCAAGGCTGGCTAAGACTGTGTTCAAAACCACCCTGTGTGACCTTGAGTTAAGGATTTAAGGGCATATCATTAACCAAAATATGTAAACTGGTAGCTCCAATGTCACATACAGTCTGTCATTGTCTCCAAAAACAAGTGGCTCTCTTTTTTATAATAGTTATTATCAAATACATTTTGAAAACTTAGTAAAGTTATGTTTCCAGTGAGCATCAACAACAGTTTGTTATTGCAGCCATTGCCCTTCCGGTGTTGATGTGAATTAATCTGAGGATAATTCTGTTGTATTGGAAATGATGGAACATAATGCAAAGAGAATTGCCACCCAGTGCCCACAAATACAAGTCTGCCCAATGATTAAGAGTTGCAGTGATGAAAATGGAGAGAGTAACTTTCACCATCTGCCAGTTCCAACTGGAGAAAAATGTCTGCAAACAAAACCTAAGCATCCAACAATATAAGTTGATGACGCACGGCATATATTTCCAGCGATGGCTGATTATTCCATTGCCAGTGGTGGCGTTTATCCACATGGTGAGAAAATGTCTTATAATTATGTCTAAACAGTGCATGACTTAGATCAGTTTATATGTCATGGAGACATTGGAGTCTATGCGTTGAAGATAAAACAAGACTCCCTCAAAACCGTGTATATGGCAGGAATGTGTATGGTCTGTGGATTTGTGGCTAAATTGTTATACAAATAGTCAGTGGTCATGTCTATAATGTTAAATCCAGCGGTACATGTCCACCACCAGGTCCAGCGAGGACACTAGGGGACACACTGCTTGACTCAACTGGCCATTCAAGCGGTGACGTACCCTATCATTAAATGTACTTGATTGGTCCCTGGTTTTCTGCTTGCCGTTTCAAACAGGAAACAACATGGCAGCCTGCCCGTAAACTTTCTGTTATTCCGTCTAAACAATCCACCAAAATCTACTTCTGGAAACATTTTAAGTGAGAAATAGGCTATGCCACTGCTGAATCTCTTTCATTTTAGAACTAGATCGCTTAGTTTCACAGCTTGGTCCAAGTTTCGTGATCCAGACGCGTCGTGCTGGACGGGCTCATTTGCATAACGTTCCCGCCTTTTCATTTTGAAAGAGTAATGGCCAATGAGGAAACTCCAACACTTGGCTGACTGTAACTTCATCACTCAGTCAGTCACTCAGTCACTATTGCGTTAGAATGGCTGCCCCTGACTTAAAATTAGAAATTCATCATTACTTTATATTTTGCTTATACTAATGATGCCACAAAAATGATGCAGAGATAGTTTATAAGATAACACTGTTGATATTTAATGGTATTAAATCAACACAATCCCTTAGAAGTGTTTTCTGTATGCAAAACATACCACCGTTCTGGGTGATATAATGAATATAACCAGCGTAAATAACAAAAGCAACTCTGCAACTGCATTTTCCATGTGCAGAGTAGCTCCATGACAGGGAGATATCACTGAGCATGCTCCTTGTTTACATGCTTTGCTATTTTGACAACAGGCTGAGAGGAAAACTACGCTGGCTTTGTTCAGTGAGGGTATGTGTGTCACCTAAATACTGCGCGACAGTATGGCTCTTTGATGTATTGTCTGTTGCTGCTGTCTCTTTTATATCACAGCATATAATTGCCACTCAGCACCTGTAAAGACTTCATGGAGTGCCTCTTGGAGATTATGCCTGTTTGAAGTACAGTATGAACACTAAAACTGGAAAAAATCCAGATGATTATGGTAAAATACAAACTTGAAAAAAAGTATTTTTAAAAATATTTCTGGTACATTCACTATTTGAGTAAAGCTTTGTTTTTATTTTTCAAAATCAGAATCAATGTTCCACATTTCCAGTTTTTGGAAGCATCACGACTCTACATTTAGTACTGTTGAAAGATCTATATTTGATTTTCTACCCTAACTCATGAATCTGTGTTTCCTCATTTCCAAACTCCAAACAGATGAAACTAATGGATCAGAGACTAAATATTGATTGGTGACTGGTGAATATGACATTTAATCTGTATTAGCCTTACAATGACATGTCACTTAAAATGAAAGCATTAAATGACCAATGCCAATGATTTAAAGTCGACACATTTTACATCCACTCCATGATTATAAGCAGAGAAAAGCAATGCCTTCCTTATTGAATCTATCTTATAATCACCTTTATTGGTTTATTCTACTTGTATTGAAGTCAGAATAAGCACACTATAACTTGATTAGCAGGATTGAGTCACCTATCAGTCTTAGGAAGGAATTAATGGGATCAATCTTTAGATCTTTGGATCTTTTAGAAACACTTTTTTGTTATATTTGTTGAAATTTTCATTTAATCCCGACAGCAATCAATAAATCAAACACTGACAAAAAAAGAAAAAAAATCTGTGGCTATCACAGGACTGTAATAAACCCGTCCGATCATTTCATTCGGGTCGCTACCTGCCTGCCTGTGCGCACTCTGCCCGTGCACTCATTGCCCGTCACTGGATTCTTCCGCAAGCTGCAAGCTTGACAGCTGTGACTGCTAACAATAGCCATGTTCATGCAAATGTTGGGGGAGTGGCTTTGGAGGGAGGCCTGAAGGGACGTACTGTAAGTGTTGCAGACTTTGCAACTTTCTCGCTACATTTAGGGACTTTTGGAGCTAGCGCTGCTAGCTACTTACATTGGAAAAGAGTTGGCAACACAGCTTGTTTTTTTTGGCTGGATCATTTTTAAAAATCTTGTGTACTCACCCTGCTTTTAAGGTGTTTCATAAATCTGTCAATGTGAAAAACCCCCCAGAAAAATACACACTAAATGTCAGGTAAAATGATTGAAAAGGCTTTGGTCTAATGTGACTTTGTGTCAACTACAAGCTATTATACCTCAAGGAGACACATGCAGTCTGGCATGGCATGGTGTGCTTTGCTGTTGATACTACCACTAGGAGTTGCCATAGGCATAAATTATGAATAGAAACAGGGCCTTATCGATACATTTACCTTACCGGCAGGAGATCAGAAAACACATTTTGTGAATGATCATATGGGAACTTTGAAATTCACTGAGAAAAATAGCAGCTGATTATAAATTGTTTGGGAGATGGTTGGACACCTTTATCTGCTCCTAGAGCATTTTATGATTTCCTAACCTGTTCGACGAGATTATAGAAAACACGCTAAAATTGCCAGTCAAGTCGTGTGTAAAGTTTATAATTGTTAAACAAACAATTGAAGACCTGCAGATTATTTTGAAGCAGCCCTCCAGAGACTAACCGCGGTAAAGCCACAGATTAAGTTTTGTCCCAACAGACCGCTGAGCGCTCTGACCTTTCTTTGAGGCTCAGTCTCAGTGAATGAGAACACATGCAACATGCAATAAGAGATTACAAACACATAATGTCTCTGCCAACGTGCTCTACAGTACATCCACGCATTTGTTTTACTTAAAGTACCGCAGGACACAATGGCATGCAGATGTTTCATGTCATTTATCAAGTCAGACAGACAGACAGACAGGAAATGAAGTGAGGAAACTCCAAATGAGCTTCAATCCTTGTCCCATCAGGTTTTAACACATCCAAAGTTAAGCTCATGTTAATGTTGAAAAAGCTCATTATTTGTGTAACAACTGTGAAATAACCCTTTCACTCTTACTCAGAACGCTCCTCGCCTAAACACAAACACTGCCAAATCCACTCTGCTAAAACACGTCTAACGTCAGTTCCCTGTAACACGCAGCTGCAAGAGGTGAATCAATTGCAAAAGACTCACTGACTTGCCAACATATCTGTCTGTCTTTGGACAGTCTCCACAGGCACTGACTCATGCACTTACAGCTGCATTGTAGCTCAACGAACAAATATTTCTTGGGGGGGCTTTCGACTATATCCGGATTACTCTAGCTCATCTGAAGTTGATGTCTTAAATAACATGTCTGTTGTCCCTCACATATGGACGCTCATGTGTTTTTATATTAATGCTGCAGCTGCAAGACACTACTGCTTCTGCTGCGGAGGCAATACAACTATTAAATAAAACATAGCTGGCCATCAGCTGTGGTAACTCACAGTATTAAAAGTATATGTTTGCTTGTATAGCTGCGTAAGCATTCCTGCCACATGTACAAAAAAGCAGCATCTTGCAGAGTCTGCACAGCCAGTAGCAATTAGAAAGAAAACAAACTGGTTCTCTTGATTATGCTGAGGATATGGAGATCACTTCCACTCGGCTCAGTGAGTCATCCAGTCTTCAGCTTTCTGACAGGCAGGAACCCACCAGCTACAGTAGCTTGTTTCTTCCTGTCATGTCTGTTACAGAGACCATCATGCTTCATACTCAGTCAGCTTGAGTGTGTTTGTGTGTGTGTGTGTGTGTGTGCCTGGTAAATGTCTCAGGTTTCACTTAAAGATGCAGCATTTTTATGTCATACTTGAGGAATGTTAAAGCCACTGAATTACTCTTCAGTTAAAGCACGCGGATGCTGAGTGACACTGTAGAGCTTTTTAGAGTAAGAAAGGTAGAAAATTTGCAGACATCTTTAAGGCTACACTTTGCAGTAAAAGCAGAGTGTGAGCTTAATTTCTGCCAAGCCATCTATATCATTTAAAGTAAAGCACTGACAGGGCGTTCATCTTCATAATCTCGCAGAAAGTCCTTCTTGGAGGACAGAAAAAAATATTGCCTTGAATTCTCATGAACTGGGGGGGATTGTGGGGAGGTCTAGTTACACTGGGACACAATCCATGCAATTAAATAGAAATGAGCAAATAAAATCAATGAGGATCGCTTACACTGTGGTGTCAAAGGACTCAACAGAGGACAACACAAGCCTATATCTTAATTAGGAAAAATAATGTGTACACAAGCACAGCCCAGTGTGTGCAATAAGGGAATACAATGGTATTTACAAATCACTTCTCATTTAAAGCCGGAAGGAATTCATTACAGTAAATCCATTAAAATAAACCTTACCCCCTGTAGTTACAGCTGCTATGCCTGTCAATGATAACAGTAGTGGAATTACCACTCGAAATTCTTTGTAATTGTTTCAGCAACTGGTTATTGATTTAAGACAGAGGTAGACAAAAACAGGCCTCTTATTTTTGGCCGGCGATTCATGAATTAGATAAAACTAGAATTACCGCCTTGCGGTTGTATGCCTCCGCCAACCAGTCAAGTTGCAGTTTACATTCATTCCTGTCCAAAATGTCATCACTTCATCATTTTATCCTGTTAGACCTTTGGGTTAAATTGTCATAATTAGCAAAGGAAATTCTTAAGTTATGGCCAAAAACATGTTTTGTGAGGTCAGTGACCTTTGATCACCAAAATCTAATAATTTTATTCTTGAGTCCAAGTGGACGTTTGTGCCAAATTTGAAGAAATTCCCTAAAGGCATTCTTGCGATATCGCGTTCACAAGAATGGGACAGACGGACAACTCGAAAACAATGCTGTCGGCCATGACTGGAGGCAAACAAAGCACAAATAAAGGGCAAAACAACTGTTAACGTTAGCCTAAACCCAGGACCAGTTTCCACACACCATGGAAAAACCACACAGTGGAATTTAGGGATGTCCTGAAAACCAATACTTTGGTAAAAAATCAAAGCCAAAACTCTGTAACGTGACAGTACTCGTTTCTCTACAGTATACGGAAGGTACAAACTATCAGGGCTCGAGACTAATGGTGTCCCGTTGTCCCTGATAATGCTACAGTACATTGTGAACAAGATATCTGTGTTGAGAGCTAGCTAACGCTGTTGGCAGTCGGTGGGCAGCACAGTCCTGGACGGTTACATTGAGTTACATTATGATGTGTTCAAGCTCTATTCAGTAAAAAGTAGTAGAGTATTGGGCGAAGGTAATTTATAACATTATCATGATGTGTTCAAATATAATTCTAAAATGAAATTTTTGGTGAGAAACTTGAGGTGGATCATCAGGGAAATAAGCATTAGTTAATGATATGCTAATGCTTGGCGTTCAGTTACTACTGTAGGTAGTAAGCTAGAGAGCTGGTTATGCTAACTATTGCGGCTTATGTTATGCAGATAAACCGTTCCTTACAGTTCTGCTCTTGTGTTTTTGGCTTTGGAAACCCTTCAAACTCTTTAGATGAAGTGTCGCTCTTACTACAGACCCACACACACCACTTCAACGTGTGGAGAAGTCCACAGCTTGAAGGGCCTGTCGTGAGTAGTGATGGCTGCTGAGCTATGATTGGACAATCACTGTTTAAGGAAGTGGTTAATCAAAAAATCAATTAAAAACTGCCATTAATTTTGGCCACGTGTAGCTTCAATATGAAAAATGGTGTTGATCACGGTGTAAGCCTGAAAAACTGCAGTAGTGTGCGAATAACAGCATGTGTCCTCTCTCTCCCTCTCTCTCTCTGAGGGTATTTTAACAAGGTGCTGACAAGAAAAATGATAATGATGTGTCTGTCATGATGCAGAGCTGGGTAGATTTGTCACGATGGCAGGTGACTGATGGTCTGGTATCACCCATTGGCCAAACCATGAATTCTTTTCCTGAACATTCAAACCACACACACCCGCACAGGCGCGCACACACACACACACACAAAAGTCTGGATGCCTAAAATCACTCAGCACATGTACGAGCAGGTAAATCACATCCTTCCACAGGTTCATGCTCGTTGTTCACTGACAGTCTGTCGTCCATGTGCAGCCTGAAAGCCGTGATGTCGTTACGGTAACCTTTACAAACTGTAAACTACTATACTGTGACTGTAACTTTGAAATTTATGACACGGATGCTGTAATCATTCTTCTTCGTCTGCATAGTGATATGTAGGCTACATCAAAGTATTCACCAAGGTTATTATTGTTTCAATGTTACACCGATTTTAGGAATAAACACAGCAAAGGCTCATTCGTTCTGCTCTCCCCAGTAATGCTTGTAGAGCATAGAGTGATAGAGTGATACTGACATCTTCATTTTCAAACTGCTTGTGTTTATATGAGTAAATCAAAAATCATGAGTGGTTATCAATTTGTCAGATTGCCCAGAATTTACTTCCAATCTCAAGCTTGTAAGTCTTGTTGATTTGTTTGGTGTTGCAGCGTGTCTCATAAATTCCTCTGGTTCTGTTGTTTATGCTCTAAGTGACGTTTTAATGGCTTTGTACAGCATTTAGAGCACTTGAGCAAAACTTGACTTCACTGGCTTGACATGCTTACAACTAAAATCATGTTGTGTTGTTATTGTTTTTATGTCTCTATTCCTATCTGTTTCTTTTTTTTTACTATAAATTCCAAAAGCCACTATAATATATGGATAGGGAATAAAACACTAATATTTGAACATCTAGTTTTATCTAGTATCTAAGTATTTGTGAATGTGCACAATACTTTAGGATGAGACAAAGAAAAACTATAGCGTGGTGTATATTATAGGCAATATACAAAAGTTTCTCTAAATATATGAACATGTGTAGAACAGTATAGCGCTGATTAGAGATCTTGTTTTATTTTGGAAAGGGACAAAATAGAGCAGCAGGCTTTATTCTCAATATTCAACGTATTCTCATGCAATAGTTCCTATGATATCTTACGTAAAGGTTATTCCTCCTTTTTCGTTCATTTTCCTACGAATGTCCAGCATTACGTGTCAATATCCGCTCGTTACATGAATACAGTTTTTTAAAAATAAACTTTCATCTTCACAGGAAACAATTTCCTTAGGTTTAGGCAAGAAAACTACCTAGTTAGGTTTAGAAAAAGATCAATTTAATTAGGATTAGGCAACAAAAGTACTTTGTTAGGTTTAGAAAAATATATACTTAGTTAGGTTTAAGCAACTTAGTTATGTTTAGGAAAAGATTGACTTGGTTAGGATTAGGCAACAAAAATACTGTTAGGTTTGGAAAAAGAACAATTTAGTCAAGATTAGGCAACAAAACTACTTAGTTAAGGTTTGTGGTTTGGCTTAAAATTACACCAAAAGTGCCGTAACTTAAGTACAACAACGTTGACCTCTGGTTTCACCTGGGACACAAATGCTGGTCTCCTGGGTAAAAGTCTAACATTTTTAGATCCGGCCATCCACCGAGACCTATTACCAGTGGTATTAGCCCTTATTTATATCTCCAGGTTGACAATTACATGGATTACATACAAATTGATTTTGTGGGATATACACAAATCACAGTGCATTACTTTAATTAGGTATGGCTACGGATGGTGGGTCAGACCAGCCCGCAATATTACAATGATTTCAGTGACTTATTATGTAGGCCATTTGCTTGTTCATTTATTTACTTTTTATCCCAGATAAAAGGAGGCAGGTACAGTATGTATCTGTTATTGGGGGCCACCAATACATTGAGTGCCAGCATGACAATAAACAGCACAACTACTCAACTGTTGCAACTAGAGTTCCCTGTTTCACATTTTCAGCAGAGACACCATGTGTCTTCTGCTGTGTTGCATCAGATGAAATAACATATTTTCTGTGGCAAAATGATGACAGACGAAACCTGGTCTCCATTTTTCAAACAAAATAGAAAATCAGCCATGTGATGTGACTTTCATGTGTTGTTGTGAATCTGTTTGCTGTGTTTGAGAGAGAGAATAAGGTGTGCCCCATTTGTTGTTCTGCGCCAGAAATTGTTGTCTACAGTATGTCAGCAGCAGTAGTTGAAGTCACCGTGTGTTTTGTGTTTTGGGAATGAGGGAACATGCAAAGAATATTTCTATAAATGTTTAACAGGAAGCAAAAAACAACAGTTAGTTCATACGGTGCTGTTGTTTTGCTCCCTGTTGAGATTATTGAAAACTGGCTTTTAAATTTTCATTTTAGTCCCACCAGTTGTTTGTGGTATGTTGCAGTGCTATACAGCCTTTTTAAAGCTGATTATTTTGACTCTGTATTTATATTATAATTGTATTTGTTCTAAAAGATGTATTTAAATTGCTTCATTATGGTAATGACATTATGTCTAATGGCATAAATTAATGCCTAGTACGTCTAAAATATAAAAAATCCTTTTGTAAAGCCATTTCATCAAGGAGCACAAATGCTAAGATAAAGATAATATCCTAAACCACATTTCTCAAGTCCACTGTTTCACTGTATTGAGCTGGAAATAAGTCAAAGACACAGACTCTTGGCTTGGACGGCCTTCACGCTTGTTCAATTAGAAAGGCTTACCTCATTTGACACATTTTATGTTATTGCCAATCATTATCTAGCAATTCAACTCAAAATGAGGAAAATGTTTCTAAGCCAGCTTGTTATATTTAGTCTGTTTCAGGAGAAAATGCTTGGCAGTGTTCATTTTCTGTTTTCCTGGCTCATGTTTCCATATAGCAAACCACATGCAGAGTTTAAATTATAGACAGCCATTTGGACTCATCATAGGTTACTTAAATTGAAGACAGCCAGTATTCATGTATTAATTGCAACACGATTTTTCTGCCATGACATTTAAAAAAAAGGCCTATAAATGTTACAAGCATGTCTATATGTACGTTAATTGAATGCAACTCGGGTGTTACAAAATTAGCCTGTTTTTCATTGTATAATGGGTTGTTAGTAGCACTGACAAGCTAGTATGGCATGGTTGGTACCAATGGATTCCTTAGGTTTTCTAGTTTCACAGAATCCCAATATATTCACTTTAGATTTAAAACTGAGCCTACTGCAACCTCCAAAAAAATCAATTGCATTAAAGAAATTAGTGGCGTTAAAACAAATTTGTTAATTTAGTGTTAATTTCAGGTAATTAACTGAAGATGTTTTTTTTTTTACTGATTTACTATATTTAACTAAATGTAACAATACATTTACAATGTTAAATATAATATAAATCTGTGGACCTTGTTTTATTTAGTGTTTATCTCCCTCCAAAAAAAGATGTTGCAATAGTATTTTCAATTTAGATTTGTTCTACTAATGAGGCAGGCACAACTTTGTACATTAGAGAGAAAAAAAAAACTTTATCTGGTTTTAGTTTTGTTTTGGCATTGTTCTATTTTTTGTCTGTATTTAATAAAAGCGAAAAAAATGCATTTGTTATATAAATGTCCCTGATTCAGCTGGATTTAGAAAGATTACAGAGCGTTTCCAGAACTCATTTTGTCTCTTGCTGTTGAAGTTTAAAACTAAATAAAAAGCATTAACTCTCCTTTCTATTGTGGTCTTACGAATCAATGGTATCAATAGTGACATTTAAACATGAACAAAGTCCACAGGTAAATGTCATTGAGGGTGCTTAAAAATGAAGGCTGTGCCTCTAATCTAACCTTCTCTAATAAGTGATGATTTGAAGGGATGACAATGACAGACTGTGTACGGGCTCAATCCATAAATTGCTATAATGCATAGATGTGCTCCAGTGGCGAGAACTGACCTATGATACATTTAGAAGTTGTCTCTGAAAGGTAAATCAATATTTCTTGCAAGCTGCATGGTAAGCAAATCGAAGTTATTTAGCAACAGATAATGAATCCAAAATGTCAGCAGACATCAAAAAATGAGCCTTTCATGGTGAGAATAAACATCCCCTGGGTTCTACATTTCTAATTATAATACCCTCAACAACTTTGTCTTTCCAAACCAAAAAACAATGCCTGCACAAAAAAGTGGTCCAAAATTAAAAATCCACTTTTTCTACACCCCAAGGGCGTTTTTGTCTAACCAGATTCATCATTCTGTTGCAACAACAGCTTTTCCCATTACTGTCAAGCACAGCGTCCCTTTGCGGCAATAGATTTGCCTCTTCACAACCGAACAAGACACTAACTTTTTAACACATGTCATAAAGCTGCGAGACATCTCATTCAGCACATAGGGGCCTGTGTTGATCTGAGACTTCAGACATGCCATCGGAGAGAACAAGCGGTACGTCATCTGATGGTTTCTCAAATGACAGGCCTGTCACAAAACAGCCAAAAGCTTAGAAGAGCAGCTCACTTGACACACCGTCTTCAGGGATGTCTCTTGAAAAAAACCTTGCCCCATTTAAAAAAAAAAAAACCTGTTAGTGTGGGTGGGAGGATGGGATTGGGGTACATAACAAATAAAGCATTGGCCTACAAAAGATCCAGAGGGAACACTCTATGTGCCTCCTTGGTATCCATTTAACAGGAGGGCTTACAGCATCCAGCTACTTACAGCCTTACCGAAGTGCTATATTACTCACCAAGCTCAGCTGGAAACACTATAGAAAATGTGTTTGCCTAGGATCTGCTCTCCTTTATCAATCCCAAACAGCAGGGACCAGAGCTTTAAGCACTCTGCCAGGGTTCCAGCAACAGCAAACAACATTTCAGACAGAAAAAAGAAGGAATGGTTGCACAAATAAGATTTCAGTTTTGTCTCTGTAAATCCTTTAAAGCTGAATCTAACAGAGCACATCCTACTGAATTCCCACAGAGACTATTCAAAGACACTGCCTTGGAAAAATAACATGCAGACTTAGAAGTACAAGTGTGCATGCAGACAGACAGATACGCAATCCTTAACAAGAATAACAAAGAGAATGTGAGAAACAGGTGCAAGGGCACCGATTTGAATCAGGATCTTTTATTTCTTACCGATGAAGAGGTTCCATTCAGCGTCTAGGTCGGCCTGGTTCGCTAAACAGCCCCTCATGACGTTGTGACAGTAGTTGTGACAGGGTTTCAGCCCAGGCATGCCGCGACAGTATGGACAGTACAGCATCTTGGTCAAGGCTTTGACACATGCTGGAACTACATTCACCTATAAAGCAAAGAGACGTGCTTCAGTTATGTCAAGTCTTTTCATTCCTAAAATGGGAGAGAGAAGTTGTGATAAAACAGGAATACTGCACACCACATTTTTTTGACATCTTTCTATATTTCTACAAAACATTATGAGGTTTCTACAGAAACGAAGCATCAAGGAATTCAATTCCCAATCAAGAGTTCAGGGGCTGGGAAAGTCAGACGCATTTCAACTCTTGACAAATATCCCCACACTACATCACATCTTCTGAAGCTTGAAATGTGAAAACCCACCAGATAAAACTGTATGACAAGACGGTGTTTACAACTCTGTCCATCTCGATTCCTTGTGAAGGCTGCGCCTTTTGTTGTTGGGCCATGTCATTGTACCGGCTTGAGTGAAAGCGACAGGCTTCTCACATGTGCTTCCCTTCAGAGGTGGGGATGCAGAACGGAGAGTACATCTGATAATTGGCCTGTCAGCCTCCGTATTCATGCTTGACTTTAGATTTTGTCCAGCACACACACTGGAGACTACTCCAGTGTGTGTGTGTGTGTTCGCAGGGAAGGTTGACATATCGGTCAGTGGTTGTCATATGAAGGACCAGACAAACGGACACAATCTTCTATACTTAAAGGGTTTAGCTGTAGCAGAGTATGGAGGACGCAACCTGTCAAAAAAAATAAAATAAATGACTCAATAAATAAATATGTCATTAAATGTAGCAAAAATTATATTAAAAATAAATGTAGCCATTACTTAAGTGATAGAATGTGATATAAATTGATATTTCTGTTATAATTTGCTTCTTT
>CAKALG010014881.1:0-57944 GCA_916700815.1 Helicolenus hilgendorfi | reverse complement strand
GCTGAGCACTGGATGGACCTCCACTTCCTCTGCAACACTGATGTGTTTCCAGGAATCTGTTGATGAAATATGCGCATACATCAGGCGTTGTAAACTCTGCTTTGTACGAGCTGATGCAGGCCTGTTGCTGTTGTCTAAGTGCTGGAATACAGACCTGTTGACACCACAGCTTGTGACATATCTGGATATACGCCAGGACCATGAGACATAAGGGTGCAAAGTATGTGACAATGAAGAAACAGGTGTGGTACACCTTTGGGTAGATCTCAGCTGTTGAAAGAATAAAAGAACATCATCATAATTTGATTGAAAACTGTCTGAATAGTGAGCGAAGGCTACGTTCAGACTGCAGGCATATAGAGCAGCCGGACTGAGACGCATCTCATATTGTATGTCAAACCACCTCCAAATGTAGTTTGGATCCGATTTACAAAAATCACATTTCATGTGTTTTTTTTGCTGTCCACAATTTGTAAAATCAATCTGTATACAATCTGGATATGTCAAAAAGGTCTCAGACTCGCCCCCCTCAGTTACTGTTGCTATGCCTGTCAATCTTTCCATTCACGCGCAGCACATTTACAATGATAGGGTGGCAGATTTATCACTCAAAATAAGCAGTCATTTTTCAAACGATGGGTCGTCGACTTGACATACAAGTAAACAAGAGCAATCTTATCATCGAACACTGTGGATTTTGTCTGCAGAAACAACAACCGTCGCCGGCAGATTTTATCAGCCATTTTATTATGTTTTGTATTTTCAAACCTTATGTTTTAGACAAAATTAGAGGAGGATGAAGAATAATCGATAACCGAACGTAGCGCTATCTATTCTAACGCAAGTTTGGTTGGAGCTGCTGCGCTGTAAACCCCAAAAGAAATAAAAATGCATGACAGACCTTTTACACAATATTTGTTCTTGGCCTGAACAGGTATTTCTTTTAAGTTCTGCGTGCTTGCCGAGACTTGGATGCCGGTGAAATGATCAGACTTTGTAATGATTTCTAAGGCAAAATAAAACAAATTATATAATCTTCTTTGTCAGGTTCATCAATGATGATAAATAATATAATAAGGTTAAAGTTTATCAACATTTAGAGTCATCAATGGTTTGTTAGACGATTGATTTGAAATTTTATTGATTTATCTCTCAATATTTCTGAAGGCAAACTCTTTTGTGTTCTTTTTAGATATGTTTTAAGCATTTTAGACAGTTATACTAAATGTTATTCTAAAATGAGAATGAGAAGTTAAAGGCAATCAAATAAACGATGTGCTGATGATAACCATTTGATTCCTATCACTGTGTAGATATAAAGTGTCCTTAATGACAGTTGAGGGGTGGATGCATTATACGGCAAAAGTGATTGTATCTGCCGACTAGTGCATCCTCTATTATTTCAGCTTAGGTCATGTTAAATGTTTGAAACTCACACTGTCGAGCCAAAATGGCCCAAAATATGTGTTTGATTCATAGATCTCCAGAAACAAAGTTACAGTGTGGATCTGTTATTCGGCAGAGGTGTTTTATTAACTGCCGAGAATTGCATCCACTCCTTTGTCTGATCAGGTGAGTGTCTGAAATTTACACTGTGAAGCCAAAATGGCCAAAAACATGTGCTGATAACCTCATTGGATTTCTAAAAGTCAGGAAAGAAACTGAAGGTGATCCACTGAGGGGGGATACTTTATTTGGCAGAGTATAGAGTCACCTAATTCACATCTGAGAAAGAGAGAAAATTGTTTATTAGACTACAATGAATGTTGAATGTCACTTAAATGAATCAAAGACAAACACTTAAATGTTTAGAATTGTTTATGCATAGAGCCATTGTGCTTCAGGAGCTAAAGCCATTTCAATTTGTACAAGTCATTTTATGCCTTTGTGGGGCCCTTTGTAGGTATTTGGGCCTGACTCTTCCACATCAATTATGAACTGTGGTTCAGATGACCTCTGCTGAAAAGTGTTTAAACGTAAATGACTTGTTGGCATTGACCTTGTGTGCCCTGTGTGACAGAAGAGAGGATGCATTTCTCAGGAGATAAACGATCCGGCTCTTCTGAATCATGCATCAGCCACTTCAGAAATCAAATGTTCAACACTTGACAGTTTGAATTTGATGGAAGTGACACTTCCCTGGCCAAAGATAAGAGGGAATACATTTATCTCCAGCCGTCGAGTCGACGAGTCTGGTTACAGGCAACATGGCCCAGATGTAGACACTGTGACATGGTTGGTTGAGTTAAAGGCATTTACTTAATACATAGTCATTGAACAGGAGTACAGTTGGCAACTGATAGGCAGTCAAATCAAGCAAAAACATCCAAAGGCACTGACGCAGGAAGGCATGCTAATCAAACAGACAGCAGGACCTGGCAACAGGTAGTTTGGCAGGCTGTAACCCATAATCAAGAAAGGCAAGAGATTTCAAGCAGGTAACAAACAAAACCTTCCGTACATGTAACACTCACGTGGCTTTCAGAAAGGAGCGGATGCAATTCTTGGCAGGTGATAAAAAACACCTCTGCAGAATAATTCATCCAAACTGTAACTTTACTTCAAGAGATCTATGATTCAAATTGTTTTATTTGATCAACTTTGACTTCACAGAGTAAATTTGTCACCCAACATCCATTTTTCCCTATTTTAGAACAACTCATCAAGAACATTTAATAACAACAAAGAGTTTGCCTTCAGAAACAGTGAGATTAATCAAGGAAACCTTGCAAATTTTAGATCAATTGTATCAATCGAGTCTAATAAAACATTGATGACTTGCCCCAAACTGCATGTGATTATCATAAAGTGGGCATGTCTGTAAAGGGGACACTCGTGGGTATCCATAGAACCCATTTTCATTCACATATCTTGAGGTCAGAGGTCAATGGGACCCCTTTGAAACGGCGGTTTTTCAATGTCGTCAAGGTCATTGTACTGTGTACAATGGCGGTTGCCTTTGCTGCATTGGCTCACGTGTTTGACCAATCACTGTACACTTGTGTGTGTCACTCACGGTTCCTCTTGTTGGGAGAGTACCTACTTTGAAATAAGTGCTAAAAGGTCCTAGTTCCTAGTTCTTAGAACTAAGAAAAAGTTCCGCCGGTCCGCTTCATTTCAGCATGTGGAGAAATCCAAAGCTCATAAATTGAGCTCATAATTTTCTCATAAAGCTTGGGTTGAAAAGCGTTTTGTCTTTGCAAAGTTCTCCTCCTTTTTAAGACTTAAATCAGAGAGGCACCTTGACTATCTTATCTGAAAAGTCATCCATCCTACTTTATTAGTCTTTATAAACCCCGTGACCGTGCTCTGCTCTCATAATTTTAGTATCAAGCGGCAGCTAAGTGGCATCCGACACGTACACAGATTTTAGCGCACAGAGTAAATAATGCTCTCTCGAGGATCGTGTCTCTTTGAACAACAAATAGCAAATATAAGTAAAAGTCGTCCTTTTAGTCTTTTATTTATATATTTGCCGCTGGCAACAAGTGAGAGATTTGGCACAGTGTGTTCATGTGTTTGAGGAAGAGCTGTGAAAACTTACCTCCCCAGTGTTCATCACATACTGTGAACAGACTTGTCTTGTTTGTTAGTTCAGGCAGCAGGCTGCTGCACTCCATCACAATAGCCTGAGGGATCATGATGATGCACGACACAACCCAGATGACAACAATACTCTTGCGAGCCCTCTTGGCTGTACTCTTGAACATCAGCGGGTGGCAAATAGCATACCAACGGTCTTGGGCAATGCAACTCAGCGTTAGGACTGATACAGAAACAGATATGGTCTGGAGAAGAAAATAAAAGAAAGTAGTAAGATGGATTGAAGTTAGAGACACAGTTATTCAGGGAATGGTATTTTCCATTCATTCAGAGAAAATAACATTTTGTCTGCAATAATATCAAGTTCCATCAGACAGATATTCATTGAAAAAGCATGAATTTCAAACATTTCTGCAATACACCATGTTGGATGTGGCCTTGGTGGCATCAGGGTAAACACTGTGGTGGGGAATGTAGCACCACAAGGACTGATTTTATCCACGTTTGTTTTCATTTTGGAGGCGAATCAGAATAGCAATCACTCTTATTCACAAAAATACAATGGCTGCACTTGCCTCCACAATACAAGATTGAATGTCTGTGGAGGTCAGCCCAGTGTACGCAACGGTAATGGCATTATAGTGATAAACCAGCACAATCTTGATTGTCTCCTTGATGGAGAGCTATCTACACTCTCCACTATCTGAATTACACACCTGCCTTGCTCTCAATGAGACTCTGGAGAAGGCAGAGTCATGCCAGATGAAGCGAGATTTCAATTATGGATCTGTGAAATTGGACCGTTGTGACCGATGTTGATGAAACTTCCTATTTTTCAGCGTGTTGCAGATGTTTGTCTCCACGAATTTCAATGAGTCCAATTAGTTGGACTCAGAGAGCAGCGCCACCAATTTCATGTGGGAGATAAACCTGTGGGTTCTGGTGGTGGGTTCATGTCCTGTGGGAAATAAACGCTCAGCTCCATCACTTTGAAATGTTTAGCCTAATCATCTTCACCTTTGCTGACTAATTTCCTTCATTTAAAAGGTCTAAAAGAGAGGGGAGAAAACATTGCCTTCTAAGCAGCAGAGGACAAATCCTCACATAATTGTCCCCCTGACAGAAAATCAATAGTATATTGACAGGCATGCTGAGCTTGCTATGGTAGCTTTGAAATTGATGGTGGCGTTAAAGGCAGAGCACGCTGAACTTGATGCAAACGAAGAAACCACTGGGATTAGACCTGCCTGTAGGCAAGCTGCAGCGCATCAGTAGCAATTTATATATGAGGCGCAGTGGGATCTTGTTTCTGTCACCTTCTTTGGAGAGGAATGAAAAGATAAGTCTGGTGTTATTATACATTATGTATAAGTTGGGAATCACATTTTGAGAAGGTCATATGACCTGTTACCACCACATCCACCACAGATATCAGATTAAAACACTCAGTCAGTCCTTCACGCTATACGTTATATTATAAAACCTGTCAGATATTTGATCAAATGGAGGCACAATGTGATGACAAGCAGCAGATATCCATTTACACAACGCAACACATCCCCACTTACTGTGTAGACAGCAACTTAAAAGATGAAAATAATACAATGGAATATATGTTTCTTGTGATGCATTGAGCCAATCCCTCTTGTTTACTATAATAGTCAATGAAGTGCAACTAAAAACCAAAGACTTTGTTGCTGCAATTTCAATATTCGTATATTTGTTTCATAGTTTCTTTCAGGAATCAGTTATGACATTGGATTTACAACATACTGTACTGTATTGCAGATAGAGATAGCATACAATTTCACTTCTTGGGGATGATCCCCCCTGAGGCAGTACAGCAAAGCAGCATGGAAATGCCTGCGGAGTCTAACTAAAGCGAGGAATCTCTGGCTGTTTGTCTGTGTGTTATTCTTGAGAACTTCACACTTGGCGGGTGTATTGCTGGATAACTAAAGGAGTGCTTTTTCGTATCTGGTGCAATTTGGACACATGATACTTTTAATATCAAACTTTGCATAAACAAGCGAATGGAGCTCTGTTAAGGAGTGGGGGCGGGGCTTCGGGGCTCTGCAGAGTCAATCCAGAACAGACCGAGGCTCATTGACTTCTGATGGATCCTGGATATCGCTTGCTAATGCTACATGGATCCTGGATATATCCTGCTAACGCTACATAAACCATGGATAGGCTATAGCCTTCTAACGCTACATGAATCCTGGACATATCCTGCTAACGCCACATGGATCCTGGATATAGCCTGCTAAATGTCAGATCACTTTGATTTCATTTGAATTAGGCTACATAATGGGTGATTGGATAAAGGCTCAACATGTTACGCCGTAAAGACATTATCGGCAACGTTGTGACCTGGCTTAGACGTTACCACTTTATTACCATAACACATGAAAGTGGGGGGACAAAAAGTCTCGTCCCCCCCTATTCCGGTGCCTATGAAGTCCGCTAAGGGCGATTGTTATTTATTCACGCTAGTTAAGTTATTACGGTTGTTACATTACGTCGTTATGTCATTAACCAAGATCTTTTTTCAAATCTTAACCAAGAAGTTTTGCTGCCTAAACCTAACCAATCGTTTCACAACGTTAAACACATGGTATTGTTCGTTTCTGCAAGTTTGATACCAGAATCAGAATCAGAATCAGAATTGTATTTATTGCTAGGTGTAAGAGATTTACACTAGGAATTTGCTTTGGTTATGTTGGTGCAAGTCAACAGTATAACAGTATAATAACAAAAGAATAGATAAAGACGTTAGAACAAAATAGAATAATAAAAAATTGAAATTGAAATCTAAGAATATACAATATACAAATAAACTATAAACAAAAATAAACATGATATAAACAGATGCAGTGCAAATATTGTCAGAGTGCAAACAGTCAGGTATCAGAGGGAGAGAGAGGGATACAGCAGGGGGTGGTATTTAGAGTGTATGAAAGAGGATCATATGAAACATATTTTTCATTTAGAAACATCATTCATTGTACGGTTTGCAGAAACGTACCATGCCAACGTTATTTTTCTGCCGACTGGATTGGATGTGTGTGGTAAACCAGCAGCCAGCAGAGCAGAATAATTTGTCCCATGTCTGGAATAAATCCAGCCATCGTAATCCCTGTGGTTTACAGATGATTCCATCCAGAACACGTTACGTACATCACACCATACTTTGTGATATGAGGGAGTTGTTCACTTTGATATCGGTGTGTGTATTAAATATAGTAGGATTTGTTGAGTGTATAGGAAACGGGATTTGTGCAGGATAGTGCAGGATTTCGATCCACTGTCTCCAAACTGATGCACTGTATACATCAATGTGGCCTGCAGTGTGATGTAAAATGGATGATTCTTTTTGACAGATGTATTGGCACGATGGGGACGATGCTGCAATGGAATTTATAAAATGGTGAAAGCAAAGACTTGCCCAAGGCATTAGATCACCATAACATCAAAGGTCTTAGACAGAGCACATCTCTTGGGATGTGGAAAAAGTACTTTTTTTACCCACATGAATACAGAGAAAGAAAATAATAGAAACATGGCTCTTTCTTGTGTAATTACCCCCTCTGCTCGGCTTGGTTTGGTTTCAGGAAGAAGCCGAGCAGAGACTCTTCAAAGCTGACATGCATGGTCTCTCTATCTCAGCCTCCACATAGTCCCCTTTGTTTGTTTGGTTTGCTTTGTTGCTTTGTAACATTCACTCTTCCATGAACACACGTACATTACTGATTTTGTGAATAGTGAATATGGACAGTTTTAGTTCAGTAGTTCAGAGTGTGTGTTACTCCACTTTCTTTGTCTGAACCGCGAGCCACTCATATTCATGAACCCCCTTTTTATCAACAAAGTGGTTTAGATCAGGTCAAGATTTCTAATATCCTGTTTGTAAAGCAGATGTCAAAGTTGATCTCTTACCTGCAGATAAGGCACAACTTTGCACAGGGTTTTCCCGAAGAACCACGTCTCTGTGATGTCTACCACGAGACTCGCAGGCAGGCAGATGATGGTGACCAAGACGTCGGCAAAGGAGAGATTCACTATGAAGTAGTTGGTCACGGTGCGCATGTGGCGGTTTTTCAACACTGCAAAACAAACTGAAAAGGATGCACACTCAAAGACCACCCAAGGACTCGATAATCTACCACTCCTGTACCTGCATGCTACACCATATGATTCAGATGATATCCCACAGTTTCCCCATATGGCATTTCAAAGACCCCATATAGCTGTTTTCAGAGGCTTTAAGAGGAAACCCTCTTGTATAGAGCTCAGGCAGTGGTGGTGTGCCACGTTACAGAACCTTTTTCATTTGGATACAAGTCATGTGAAACATGTTTACTAGTCTGTAGGGATGGGTATGGTTAGGATTTTATTGATACTACTACTCTTTTCGATCATCCTTTTCGGCTCGATTCTTTTTCATCACTAAATAATTGCTTTTTTATATATTATTTTAAAAAAGAATGAATTCAGAACAGTATTAGAATGTATTCATAGTTTAGATATAAATAAATGTTTCCAGAGCAACAACATTAATGTTTACAACAACAAATCTCTATTATAAACTCAACAATATCTTACTGAAACCAATCTAGATTGTCAATAAAATAAATAATATTTCTGAGTGAAGTAAAGTAAGATTGAAGAGCACAGACATCAGTCAGTATCAGTCCTTCCTCCTGTACTCTGTCCTCCTCCCTCTGCTGATGTGATTCACTGATGCAGCTAGCGCTGGTAGAGAGAGGAGGGGCTGATTTATCTCAGCTAGCAGATTAGTTTACAAAAATTTTAAGATATGTGTCAAACTAAGCTAATCAGTTAGATTACATACAGACAGCTTTTCACTATTAGCCGAGCTAGCACACTGTGCCTGTGGAAACATATAGCAGCGGTGGATGAGAGACTGCGGACAGCAGATTTAAATATTGTTTTTTTACATGTTGACATCATGTTTATGCTTGTTGAACAGGTGTATTGATAAAGTATTGGCTTTTTACTTGCGAAGGTTTTATTGCACTTATAGTAACAAGCGTAGTTGTCGTAGTTATCTTCATTTCACCTGGTTTACTTTACTGTCTCCACCGCCGCCTCTCTGCTCTATTTGCTGCCTTCGCTCCGTGTGTGCTTGTTTGTGTCTGTTTGTGTAGTATGAGGAGCTCAGCCACGACACAGATAGCAGAGGAGATGCATGCTGCAGCGTGATGATAAATTACAACAAAACATTCAAAAGTACCGGTAAAAGAGCCAGGGTCTGAAATTAGCACCCGCCAAATGCGAGTGAATTGTTTGGCAGTGGCGGATAAAATCCTCAGGCCATCCGCCACTTTGGAGGATAAGGAAAACGTTACAGATGGGAATACAGATTCGGTTCCCGTTGAGAAAGTTCCTAGTTTTCTGATTCCTTGGCATCTCATTATAGAATAGATATTAGAGAGGGAATTATGACCCTTGTAACTTCCTAACTTACACTAGCTCTAAGCAGCTTATAATACATCATTTAAAACTACTAATGCCAAAAAATCAAAGCAAATATTTGTGAATACAAATTTCTAATCATTTGCATTGTGTGTTTTTAAGAAAATAATCACTACAACCAGTACTGTGCACAGTACCCTCCCACTCCCAAAACTAGGGCTCCCCAGAAGCTTCAGTGTAATTCGAACACTGTAATTTACCATGCATATAATGTTTTTTGTCTAAAATATATCGGACATTGAATGACATCAGATTTAAAATGTTATTCCTTCATTAAGTGCAGAGATTTCAAAAGTGTCAGACAAAAAAAATACTTACCTGGCGCAGTGGCAGGCAGTGAAAAAAGTTAATTTCAGACCCTGGTCGGAGCTTATCAATACTCTGTTCTTTAATAGTTTTGCACTGGTGCATTTAATACCTGGTTTTGGTACCCATCCCTATGAGTCTGTATTGTTAACAATGCTCTCAGTACATGCGGTATTTTGTTTATGTGCTGCACAAGCCATTGATTTAAAGTGGCACAAGAGACGTGCTATTTTTTTAGAAACTGCTTAAATGGAATTCAGACATATAATTTTGCTAATAATTACACCTGCGCTTGTCCTACCACATCAAAATTTTGTGGAGTCTCGCAATTTTGCTTGTCAATCAGACAGAATTCGTGAGGCGAATAATGTGGGTCAATTTGGAATGAAATGTGTCTGGCTCTATTCCTCACGGAAGTGACTAAGGGTTAAAATTCGATTCTGACTGCACCTTTGCACTTGGTCATCAAACGCAACAAACTAATAAGAATGATAAAGATGAAAGACTGCCTTAATAGCTGGAACAGTGTGAGAGTGTGGGACATGTCAGTCAAAAACAGTCCTGAGAAGACGTCTTATCAGTGAAAACACCCAGGTGAACCATGCAGGGCTGCACAGCACCCTTAAGCTCTGTCCTTTTTAATCTGTTACCTGACTGCCAGCGGACTCTTTAGTGTGTACTCAGTGCTCTGTGGATTCACTGGTGTTGACAGACCACTGTCAGATTCAAGTGATTTCAAGTGAAAAAGTGTTTTCTAATGCTTACTATTTCTTTTTCAAGATATGTGATATCATCACTCAGATAAGACTTGCAGTGGGTTATATAAGCAGGATGAAAAGTCTACACCGTGACTGTAATGCACATCAAAGACAGGATAAAGTCAAATCTGATCAGCACCGGGAATATGAGAAGTTGCTACAATGCTTTGATGCAATCACTAAATCTGTAATGAAGATCTAAAGTTATACTATAACAAGAGTAATATTAATCACACCTGCTGCGATATGAACAAACATTCTGGCTGGACTTTCTTCTTTTGTGCGTCAAAAGTAAGCTACAGTACTGAAGTTTGATGGGTTTTTTTCTGCTGGGAGAAAGACATGAGTAAGCTCCTTTTTATCTGTGTCTCACAGCTCCCCTAGCTGCTACAGGCAGCCAGCTGTTACAGGTGCTATCATACAAACACAGACAAATCTAGATCACATATCATCTTTCAGAACCAAGCGAAAGCAACACCACTACCCACACCAGTATTCACTATTCAGTCAGACTTAAGAAGGGTAAGCCGTCCAATCATTTCATTCTGGACGAATAAAATCATTGGACGGGTTTATTACAGTCCTGCGACAGCCACACTTACCGGATTTCTTCTTATTTTTTGTCAGAGCATTTGATTTATTAATTGCTGTTGGGATGTAATGTAAGAATTTCAACTAATATCACAAAAAAATTGTTTGAACAGCACTACCTACTCTACCTCTGAGGATAAATATATTCTAGTTGGCTGTAGACAGATGTGTAATGCTTTGGTTTTATTACATTTACTCAGGAAACTGTGTACTTAATTAGTTAATGTCACACAGCCCGATATAAAGAATCATTTCATCTTTCGCCTGCAGCAGTCTGAAAACTTGAACTCTTTGTGCAGTCGGTTGCACAAGAACTCCTTCCCATTTCTACATCTGATTGATCGCTCTGTGAAGCAACATGAGGACTTCTTATACAGCGTACACAAGAGAAGTGCTGTTTGATCTTTCTGTGAAGTATTTCATCCTGCACTTTAGGTGCACAAAAACTTTTTGGGTTGGAGTTTTGTTTTCCCCTATAATCAACCTGCAGGTCTACCCAGATAACCACCATGAAATCAGCAGTATAGTGTGTCTGAAATGGATATCTGAGTGTCAGCTTGTAACAACATTGCCAACCACTGCTCTTTCTTTCTGCTGCCAAATGCTCAAAAATAACAGCTCTTCTTTTTTTCACCTCCACCTCTGCTATGATGGAGGAGTTGATGACCCTCAATCTTTGTCCCCTTTAATCAAGTCTCTCTTAATGTTAAGTCCCGTCCAAGCGTCACTGAGGAAAATTACAATCTCAAACACATTTCATTTCAGGTACGAGAGCTGCATCAAAAATGAAAGCATATTCCGGTCTGACTTCGTCAAATAAAACATGAAAAACAACATTTAATGTAGCTGTATTGTCGTCCGGGTGGAAACAGAAGGGCTTATTCATGCTGTACAGCGCCAGAACCAGGTTGAGAAAACAAAAAGGAAAAAAAGGTGTGAAAATTTGCCATACAACTGATGAAATACTGGACAATTGTGACCCAGGGAGGAATCCGAGAGAGGGCAATGAAAAATGTGAGTCTCCCGAAAAAATCGGGATGGTTGGCTGCTGAATGCAAATTGTGGCTGTACAAAGTAAATGAGAGGTTGAAACATTAACATCTCGTGTGCCAAAAAAGATCCAAATTGCATTGTCGAAGAAAACCGAGGTGAAGACACTGGAGATCATTGGTGTGGATGAGGACTAAAGGATTATGCCATCACCAAGCTAAGCCATCGCAGAACTGCACCAGCTGTTCTTTTCAAGATACTCCCAACTGTCCAGTGCTTCAGAGTGCTGGCCTTGATATAAAACCAGGCTATAAAACAAACAGTAGGTGGTGTTGCATATAAATTTGGATGACATTCTTTCATATATCCAGATATCCATCACTGCATCTCTGGAGAACATGGGCCAACTTTGTGAATTAAAACAGATTTTATAAAGTCAACGATATGACATCATATTAAGTGCATTTATGTGCCCTCATGACAGACAGTGATCAGCCTTTTAGTTTAAAAGGAATTAAAGGAGTTGCATTGTATAGAAATGGCTCCCAAAATGTAATTATTTTCTTCATGCATTTTTATTTTTGCATTTTTCATATTCTTGCGGTGTTCCCACAACAGCAGAAAGAGCACTACAGTTTTCAACTTCCTGTTGCAACAATATTGTAGAGCCAGGCATCGTATGAATGTGATGTTCTTTGCCATCCAGATTTCTCTAGCTATTAAGAGGCATCACCCGTAAGTGATGTTTTTTTATGCATGTATGTTGTTTGCTTGCTTCCATGTACTTACTATATATTAGTATTACTTTCAGTTTCACACTTTTCATTTAAGTAAAGATCTCAACATCACGTTTTGCTCGTTAGAATTTGGAGGTGTTACTGGATAACTGAGGAGTTCCAGTGAGATTATTGCTTATATGTATTACTTATTACAGTTTTAATAATAATAGTTTTCTTCACGAGTACACAATTGTTAGGAGTTCATTTGTTCACCATAGCAATTTAAGGGTACTAAAAATGTTGATACCGGGGCCTTATTAATTTTAATATCATGTCTTTAAAATTATATTTTATTAGTTCTCTTGATTACTTAACTACTCTGCTTTTGGGTTAATATTTTTTACCACACTAATTATCATTAGTATTTTTTATTAGGCTATGTACCCCCAAGGAATCCACATTTTTCTCTCATACGTTCTGCTCACTCCATTCAATTAATATTTCCATGTTGGATCTAATTGGCTATTTGTTACGAACAACATATCTTTCGTGTTAACACGATAACCCGCCTTGTGAGATGTTTATTCTGAATCATGTTAGATTTAGTGAAGTCAGATAACTAGGAGAGCTCAGTCTGATATGATAGTATGGCTTGTGTCTTTATAGGACATGGGAATGACTTTAATAGTCATCATTAATACACCAGGTTTTGTTTTGACTTCGAACACTCATATTTTTACATAAGGACATTTGCTTTCACCATTACTATCTACTAAAGAATATGAATTATTATACATCAGTCAAGTTTACTAGTACACAGCATGTGGTGAAAGTAGGTCTTAGTTATTATTTAAAAATGCGGTTTGATTTCAACATTACACAAGATGAAATCCACGCTAAGAGAGCCAGATTTGAGATGTTGGCACATACACAAAAAGAATGAACTGCCCTGCTTTATAGTCTAAGTAATGAATTCATGACTATTTAGGAAATAATTGGCTTTGAATCAACTTCAGACTTTTGTGGGTGTGCTGTGGCTGGTGGGTGGCTACCACAGCAACAGTTATATACACCCACTTCAAACGCATAACTTATCCCCTCTTTGATCTCCTGTTATTGTGGTCATAATTACAGCACTAAACCCAGAGGCATGCTTCTGATGCTGCTGGTTGAACTAGGTGATGTCACTGTCTATAAAGTGCAACAGGTGGTCATCAACCCGTAGCAAAAGGCAGTTTTAGAGGAATATAAAAAAACAAATACATTACCTACAGTATCATGCCAAGATTCTAGTAGGGGGGCACCAGAGGTGGCCAATCAGATGCCAGTAGGAGCTTTTGCTGCAGGCCTGTCAGTGATGATGGATTATTGGCAAAAGCCTCCAGCTGGCATCTTTGCCACCTCTGGTGCCCCCCTACCAGAACCATAATTGGCTTGTTATTATTAAACCTGAATTAACTGCTTTATTGGACACTTTGGGGCCGCAGAAACAAGCAGAAAACCCAATATTGACATATTATCACCTTATAAAGTTGATATGGCAATTGTGTTAGCAATTGCAAATTTAAACATCCAACAGACACAAAGTGACATTAGTATTCATTTGGAGTCGTGTCTTTGTTGCTGAATGTAAGTCCAATATTCACTCTCATTTTAGCTCTGTTTTGGGCTCCACCATCTCCTGAGGGAAACATCTGTCTATTTAGCTGCTAAAAATAGATATAGATATAAAACTATCAAAAAAATCAAGATAGTGTGTAACAATTAGGGGGTGAGATTGACAGAAATTTTATATAATATTGATAAGTATGTTTTCTTTCGTTTATAATCACCCGATAATAAGAATCGTGTTTTTGTTATCTTAAAATGAGCCGTTTATATCTACATAGGGAGCGAGACCTCTCCATAGAGTCCTCCATGTTGCACCGCCATGTTTCTACGCAGAACGGACAAACCAAACACTGTTAACTTTTCCTGCTTGGGCCGAAGTCGATAACGTTACTCACTGCCGTCGCCGCCACTCTCTCTCTCTCTTGCTTTACCACTCACTTTCCACACACATGCACTCTACTCTTACAAGAACTGGCTCTAAAGAGGGCCATTCACGTTTCCGCGTCAGCCACCGTAGTAATCCTCCACGCTTGGCACACGGGAGAAGTTGTAATCTGCAGCCTCACTGCAAGATACCGCCAGATCCTACACACCATTCCTTTAAATTGCTGTGGCATCTCTGTGCTCAGTTTTGAATCAGTAATAGTGGGATTTCCTTTCAGTGACAGTAAAAGATGCTGCAAACATCAATAGAAATAAGGTCGGGGGCACAACATCACAAAGAAATCGAAGCCAAGATGATTTTAAAAGCCATGCATGCAATTACTTCCATTCTGCTTCCTCATCTAATGGAGACATCTATAATGACAAGCTGTCAGCTCTCGCTATAATGGCCCATCTGATGATGCATGCCGGTACTCAGTATAACCTGGATTTGTTAGACAAATAAATAGAAGACTAACAAAGGTCAGTCTGCAGGACAATCTTTGTCTAGTTCATGGAGTATATGGAGTTATTAGGTATATTTAGGTTGTCTTTTTCTGTAAGAGAGAGAACACAAACTGGTGTGTTTGCTGCCTATTTGTGGCTTTCACATCTTCCAGTCTTAGTATGAAGTACAAGCCTGCGGCATTACTGGTGCCATTTGTGCTTTAGGGATTAAATGAAGAAATTCACAACTTAGATATGAAACTGTTGAATGATTAGTCTGGAAACATCGGGGTGGTCGATATTAGTGTCTGATTACTGCAATCACGACTTGGGCATGTGCAATCACGACTTGGGCGTGTGCAATCACGACTTTGGCGTGTTATTTATGTCTATCTGTCCATTATATTGAAAGACCTGCTGGACTGAGCTTTATATGGCAGGATGGATTATTGCTGTGAGTTGTCTGCAACATTTCATGTGTTGTTACTAGACATGCATGGCACTACCAGGACACTACTGATGAATGAACTGGTATTCCATATAAAATAGCCCTTCTTTTTACCAGACTCCTTTTGAGCAGCTACTTTATTCACAGTGAGAGAAGGTCTGTAAATATGTAAAATCATTAAATATTTTAGTTTTCATTTTCCAAACCATTATACTTAGACTCTTTGAATGAGGTTTTCCTTTATAAAAACTGATTGAACTAGATCGTGTGGCATAAAGTTAGCGAAAACGTGACATTGACAGATTACTGTAGTCTATTGACTAAATACTACAACAACACAACACTGAATTAAACCTGCAGTAGGCAGAATGTTTTTGGCATCATTGGCCTCATCGTTATGTTTTCAGGCTGTGTGTCTGCCCGGCGTAACTATACTTTGTCTGCCCGGCATAACTTTAGCGAGTGTCCAACAGTGTGTGTATTAGTGCTACGTTAGAAGCTCTAGCCTTGCCGGAGGCTTCGTTGTCGCCGCTGCACACGTAGTCTGCGTAACTTTAGCGAGTGTTCGACAGACTGTGTATGTGTGTTGGCGGTGAGTGTGTGGTTGTCGGTGGCGTTATAGCTGTCAACGTAAGTGTAGCAGTGTGTGTACAGTTTATTTGTCGGTGAATAAATTCTACGAAAATACAACTCCTCCGCTCCGCTCAAGCGAGCCAGAGACCGGAGCCGACTTCCTGTATCCTGCAACTCCAGCTCCGCCTCTTAAGGTGGACTGTTAAGGTGGACAGACTATTCTTGAGTATTCTAAGTGAAAAGCCGCTCTTCTGAGCCGCTCAGCTATTGAGTTAATTATTAACATCTCTTTTAACCGTTTTAACCGATAGCATTATATATACTGTATTTCTTATGTGCATTGTTTAATTCACTTTCCATGTACTCCAACTTGCATTACACCTCCTCTGTCTCAGAAGCTGAAGAGAAATACTGCACATCTAGTTGCAAACTGAGATTATTAAAAGTTGTTACTATCTGCACAGCAGTGTCCTGTTCTTAACAGAGATAAATTTGGTCCGCTTGTTTGCTGGGACAGCAATTATGACCAAAATGTGTTATTGATTAAGAAAACGTTTTTCAGTGAAGAAAACTAGCCTCAGATGAAAATAATTTATTTCTTTTAAGTACCAGTGAGGGAGTCCATGGTGGCTCTAATGTGAGAGCTATTACAACCTGCTCAGTTCCTTCTCAATCTCAACTCCTAATTGCTCTTTGTGCAACGTTTGGTGTTTTATCTCACTGCAGGATTCCTCCCTCTACTATTTTCTTGATCAATAACACATTTTGGTCATAATTTATGTCTCAGCGAACAAATGGAGCAAATTTATCTCCGTTAAGAACAGAACCATGCTGTGCTGATCATACAACTTTTTTAATAATCTCGCTTAGTTTGCAACTAGATGTGCAGTATTTCTCTTCAGCTGAGACGGAGGAGTTGTGATGCGTGTTGGAGTACATCAGAAGTTAATTCAGCAATGCATATAAGAAATACAGTAGGCTATATTGCCCGAAACCCTGGTGTTATTTTTGATTCTGAACTGTGATTTGATGCTTCGGTGACTAAAGTGGTCCAGTCCTGTTTTACCCACCTGAGACAGCTTACCAAGGTCATTCCTTTCCTGTGCAGACCTAGACAAGGTCATCCATGCTTTTATCTCCTCCAGACTTGATTATTGCAATGCTCTTTATTCTGGTATCAGCAGGCGGAACATCCAAAGACTGCAGTTGATACAAAACGCTGCTGCCAGGCTTTTAACTCACAGTAAGAGAAGCGACCACATCACACCAATCCTTGCTGTCCTTCACTTGTTACCTGTGGGTTTTAGAATTGATTTTAAGATTTTACTGCTGGTTTTTAAAGCCTTGAATGGTCTGGCTCAGGCCTATATCTGTGATTTTCTGACTTCCTATGAGCCTGATCGATGCTTGAGATCCTTTACAGGGGCCCTACTAACGGTTCCAGGATCCAAACTTGTCCACAAAGGTGACTGGGCTTTTGCTGTCCGGGCCCCTCAGCTGTGCAACTCAGTGTCTTCCTTTTAATCTCTACTTTTATATTATGGCTTTTTCTTAACTGATTGTAAATTCTTGTAACAATATATATGATTTTATCTTATTTCGATCTTAAGTTCTAGATGTTAATTACTTTTATCATGCTTTTATTGTAAAGCACTTTGTAACCTTGTTTTTGAAAGGTGCTAAATAAATAAAGTTATTATTATTATTATTATTATTATATTCAGTGTTGTGTTGTCATAATATTTAGTCAAAACAGTAATCTGTCAATGTCACATTTTCCCTAACTTTATGACACACAATATAGTTCAATCAGTTTTTATAAAGGAAAACCTCATTCACAGATTCTAACTATAAAGTAAAATATTTAATGATTTTAAATATTTAAAGACCTTCTCTCTGTGAATAAAGTAGCTGCTCAAAAGGAGTCGAGTAAAAAATTATAGGGAATACCAGTTCATTCATCAGTAGTGTCCTGGTAGTGCCATGCATTTCTAGTAACAACACATGCTCAATGTTGCAGAAAACTCACAGCAATAATCCATCCTGCCATATAAAGCTCAGTCCAGCAGGTCTTTCAATCTAATGTACAGACATAAATAACACGGACCTGCACAAGTCGTGATTGCAGTAATCAGACACTAATATCGACCACCCCGACGTTTCCAGACTAATCATTCAACAGTTTCATATCTTGTGAGGTTCTTCATTTAACCCCAAAAGCACAAATGGCACCAGTAATGCCGCTGGCTTGTACTTCATACTAAGACTGGAAGATGTGAAACCCACAAATAGGCAGCAAACACACCAGTTTGTGTTCTCTCTCTTACAGAAAAAGACAACCTAAATATACCTAATAACTCCATACACTCCATGAACTAGACAGAGATTGTCCTACAGACTGACCCTTGTTAGTCTTCTATTTATTTGTCTAACAAATCCAGGTTATAATGAGTACCGGCATGCATCATCAGATGGGCCATTATAGCGAGAGCTGACAGCTTGTCATTATAGATGTCTCCATTAGATGACGATGTCCTGCTTTAAGATGAACACAAATTTGCACAAAAAGCCATTAAGAGTTTAGATGGATCACACTGAGCAGGTTATAATAACTGTCATGGTATAGAGCTTTAATTTGCTGGGCACCACCAGTAGACTCCCTCACTGGTACTAAAAAAGAAATAAATTATTTCCAAATATTTCATAGTAGTTTCCCAATAAATTGCTTCCATATATATTCGAAGCTGTGGCAATAAAAGTCAGAGAAGCAGCTGCATGAGTCACTTTGAGTCCCCTGTAAGTTAGAACTGCCTAACAGTATTTTACGTCAATATGCTGAATCTGAGTGTGAGTCAGGGACTTTCTCAAATACACCAGAAAAACATAAAAAAGCAACGAAACAGTCCAATAAGATCAAATGATAGAGAATAGAGGGAGAAATTGAGACAAAAAAAATGACAGTATTGTGAATTGACTTGTACAGAAAGCCCTCCCCCCCATGGCTTGTATAGCCTGCTGAGAGCAAAGTATGCTGCTCAGTGTGGAAAAAATGTGAGAGACAATTTGCACAATCTACATCTTCAAACACATCTCTGTGGTTGTCCAATTCTGAACATTTGGAGCTGCACTTTTCTGCACCGAGAGACATGCTCTGATTCACCCTCCTTGATCCTTCTCCATCAGCAGCTGCTGCACTCACATCAAAAGAGGAACTGGACTATTTTATATTCTCCTTCACTGTGGCATTACGCCCCCCCCCCCCCTTGTAGCAATATTGGCCATTCACAAAAAGTTGTAGCCTACACTGTTAAGAATTTGCCAGTAAAATAACAGTAAAGAACAGGCAGCAGGGTTGCCTTTATGTTACTGTAAAATTAACATTATTATACTGTCGCTGAAATTTACAGCTTTGTACTGTTAATGAAAAATACAGTTTGAACTGTTTTTTTTAAATTAATTTCACAGTATTTTACATTTAATTTACTGTTTAAAGATACATTATATAGCTGTTTTTCCACCTTTCTTTTACATTATCTTACTGATTTGTTTTAATGCACTATTTAGGTTGTATTTTTTTTACATACATTTTAATAAAATGTCTGGCCTATAGGTGAATAGACTTAGCAGGTTACAGACTTAGGAATAGTCACACTAAATACCATTAAAGGCATTTGTTAGGAAAAAGGCTATAATAGACTTGTTGACACGTTTCCCAAAATGTCTGTCTCTAGCTGGCTACAAGCACAGAATGCAAACCAGAACAACATGTGAGTGAAGAACAGAGCTAATTCACTGATTTTACAATCATGTACAATGTACAAGCCTCACATGTGCAGATCAGGTCCCAGAATAAAAAAAATACTGCATGAAACTGTTACTGATGATACTTTAGACAGTTGATCAGCAGTAAAGTGCTGTTTTTTAAGAATGCATTATAGTTCAGTTAAAAAACAGCCGATATGAGCGTAATTTAACAGATTTTCTTTTGTATTAACAGTAAAGCACTGTTTTTTTTGCAATAACAGGTTAATACTGTTGAAATCCTGCTGTAAATTAACAGCAATTGTTTACTTTCACTGGAGGATATTCCAATTTGGAGTGATTATTACGCATGAATGGAAAGACATCAACTTACCCAAGGAGTTTCCAATGAGCGAAACGAAGAAGACAATAATGTAAGCCACAATGAGAACCCATTCATACTGCTTTGGGTGTAAGTACTCCCTCCAGATGTATCTCAGAAGTTCGTCGTCATCATCCACAGCATGTACATGTAACTCCGTGCTGTTGGCCACATGTGCAGAAGATAAACACTCCTCGCAATCCAAATTCCCAGTGATGCCAGACATCCTCCCGAGGTGTTTGTGTTGTATTCCTGCTGTCAACCGGGTGTCTTCTGCAGTGACCGCAGGTTGGAGAGCAGACTGCCAATAAAGACGCGCCTCTCTAGTGCGATGATGATGATGATGATGATAACGCGCTTCACAGAACCTGATCGGTGTGACGCTGATTTCTCCACCTTCTCCGATGCGCGACCACAGCAGGTCACACACACACACACACAGCAACTCAGCTGACTGTAGGGAGCAAGCAGCTATGAGCCACTTCAGTGACCCAACCCACTCAGAAATGGATTTAAGAAGCAGAGGGATTATATAGTGGGAAACTCATTGTCCTGGTTGTGTGTGCTGATATTTGTTATTTTCTAAAATATATCCCCACCTGGGATTTTGGCCCCATAATACCGAATGTATGGTACACTTTCAGGCTTTTATATCACTTCACACTGTAAAAAGTGTAAAATAACGGACATTTTCTGGCAACAGGGGTGCCAGAAAATGTCTGTTAAAAAACGGAAAAATACTGTCCGTTAATTAACATAAACTGTAAAAAAATAAATAAAAAAAAAACAGTAATTATCTTTATATAATTAGCCTTTATTACTGTAATTTTACAAGAAATATTTTACTTTTAACATATATTTATTGTTAGAATAGTCATACACCGTACATCTAAGACCATTTACATATAAATCACAAATTAAACATGTCATTTTATGTTGCAAAAGTCCAAATTTACATTAACTCTCAGAAGTTTTGCAAAAAAAAATCTGTATTTTTACAAGACATATTGTTAGGATTCCATGAAATCCTTTTCTTCTAACATAAATTAATTGTTAAAATAGAGTCATAAACCTCTAAAAAAAAAACAGAATAATTATCTTTAAAAAATAGTTAAGTTATTTCTGAAAATAGCAATCTTAATTTTAATCTTAGCACCATTGTGATGTCTGATGTGTGTTGTGGTTTACAGGGCTAGGCTTCTGGAGGGTTGGGGGCTCCGAATCTAAATTTCGCCTAAGGCACCAAAAGGGCTAGAGCGGGCCCTATTGGTAAAGATGGCCTCTGAGCGAGGCGAACAGTGTTAACATGGTATTAGCACTTGGCGGCTCACGTTACCGCAGTCTTGCTGTCTTGAGCGGAGGGGTACTCAGTTGGTTGCAATCTGCAACCACACCACTAAATGCCACCAAATCCTACACACTGTCCCTTTAAGATTTCAACCTCTGTGGGGTAATTACATTTGCCTTTATTGGGCAAGGTGATACATGACAGTCAGCTTTACTAGATAATGAGCTAAAGCACCTTTCTCTATTTTGAATTCAGTGCACAACTCTATTAGGAGCCTTTAATTGAGGAATACATGCTCCAAGGACAACTTGCGAGCATCTCAAACACCCTATTAACCTGCAAGACCACACTGCATGAGCTGTCAACACAACAGCGCACATTATTAAAATAAATTGGTTAAATTGCCTCAAAATGTGGACAGATTGTCGTGTGATGACTGAATGGTATAACAACACTAGATATTTTTTTACCAATATATGGGGAAAAGCTTAAATCGTTAAACTAAATGAGGGAAACTGTTTTTATGTCATTAAGGGCCGTTGTTCCCACTTCTTTGGTGTGTTTACTGTCACAAGCTGAGGAATAATTCTGCAGTGCAACAGATGCAAAACAATAGGCATCATGAATCTGCACGCAACACTGCAACCACTGTGACCCAGGGTCTTGTTGTTTGATAGCAAAAGAAAGTGGGATCTGTCTGGGTTTGTTGTGGCAGTTTTGAACAAAGTATGATGTGATTGATGACAATATGATGATGAAAGTGGTGGAAACCTGTAGTGAGACAAACAAGACAAAACTGCACAAGTGGCTGCTGAGAGTTGAGGTCAAAATGGATCAAATTTCACAATTTGAAGTTTTTGTTTGTCCATGCATGGTGTCATCTTTTGTTGCACTGCAAACACTGATATCAGAGCGGTGGTTTCCAACCTTTTTTGTCCGACGTACACCATCAGATGAGCTACCAACCATGTTCCTAATAAATGTATATGAAACTCAATGACACTTAATATTTATTATTACACGGCGTTGTTGAATACTCAATTCTGATTGGTTAATCACGGCGTTCTGTGGTCTGTTATGGCTTTATAGCAAACCATTGCTATGTATAACAACGTTGCTATGGGCTCAATTCTGATGTTGGACTCTGGCTAACTGTTTTTGTGTAAAATTATTGATTTCTTAAGTAAGTGGTCATGTAATAAGCGGGATAATGTACAGCTAGCAGGTCATTGTTGTGACAGAACAATGAACAACGTGCGGCAACGCCCTGTGGGGGTTTCTGTCACAACAATGACCGACTCGCTTTACATTACCCTTTACTTAATCGGATATTGTTGCAGTATTGTGGTGGACATTTACTCTGAAAGGTCTTTTGTGATGCTAAATCCCCTTATTTGTTGGGAGACAGAAGTCATAGATAGAATTTTAAAGCAAATTGATTTATAGATCTATTTTGGTCCTGTACGCCCCACCAGACTGCACTTAACTCTCTCAATTGTACTCGACTAATTGCAGCAGTTGTTTCTTCTTCACAAAGAGAGTTTTCTTTATTCCACAAATATTTGTCATGCGAGACAAAATGACTGGAACTTCTCAATGTTTTTTTTGTTCTTTTTTTCGTATAGATTTTCTCAAGTTTCTTTATTACGACTTTATATAGGATATTGAGGCTAATAAAAAAAAGGACGTTAAAAGGAGGTTAAATAATGCTCCAAACTTGCGCTAAATTTTGTAAAAAACAAAATAAATAAATACATTTGGTACATTTTGAACAGATAAAAAATTGTGTGATTAATTTGCGATTGACTATGGACAATCATGCAATTAATTGCAATTAAATATTTACAGCCCTGCTATTAGCAGAAGCTGGATGTTTCAACTTTTTTCTATTACTTTTTAGATATTTATTTCAATATTCATATTCTCTGCTTGCCTGCTAACTAGTTTTAATGCCTTCTCAATCACAACACATGGTGTTAAAGGAACAGTTTGACATTCAGGGAGATCCCCTTATTCGCTTTCGTTCCCATAATTGAACGAGAAGCTTGATATCACCCTTATGTCTGCACACTAAATATTAAGTTATGGATTTAACAAATGTATAAAGTATAAAGTGTTAATTAGTGAGCTTTGAAGGTAGGCTAGCTGTTTCCAGTCTTAATGCTAAGCACACTGGCTTTAGCTTCATATTTTACAAACAAACATAAGATCTTCTTGTCTAACTCTCATCAAGAAAGCAAATAATTGTATTTACCAAAATGTGGAACTGTTCCTTTAAGGTGTTATATTGGTGTTTGGTGTAATAGTTGCTGTATATTCAAGGCATTGTCAATATAAGACAGAGCACCAGAAATGAAGCATGACTGTATTCCTGCAGATCTTTGTTTCTTTAGTCCTATTTATACTCACAACAAAAAAAGCAGAACTCATTAGGAAACAATCTTCCAGCCAAACAAAGATGTCAAACACAATGCGGAAGAACGTCCCTTCAGAGAGCTCACAGCAGGAGACAAAATGATTGCAGTTTGTTCTGCAACTAAATACACGAACACAGAGCTGTGAAACTGTGATTCTGATACTAATGATGGATTCCACTTTATTATTCGTGGGACGCGCGAAATGAACGGGCTGCTTTGACAATGTCAGGTCAATTTAAAGCCTTATTTCGCTTATCTTCAGTACATGGTTGCCATGACAACACTGTTTGTTTTATTTCTGAATGAAGCAGACCGCATCCAATTTTAAGTTTCTATTGATTTCTTCATCTCGGTTTATCATCTTCATTTGACAGGATTGAGTTGTTTTTATAAATTTGATTGTCAACAAAATATTTATGATTTATGACTGTTCGTCATTCGTTATATGTTGACGTCAAACTGGCCAAATGTTGCAGCTTTAAAGTGAAGTGCAAAGAAAAGTCTTGCTTGTCTATGTAGCGCTGCTTTGTCTTTGTCTATGAATACTCAAGGTTAAACCTCTTTTAATTTAGTGGTTCATATGAATATTATCAGTCAGGACATAGTCCCTATTTCCAGGTTTATCTGCCTGTTTGAATTTGTTTAAGCTTCCTGAAGCCCCGCTAATTCACTTCCTGCTGTGCTTTCTGGGGCTTTTGGCTTTGCTATTGCTCACCATACAATGAATATCTGCACTTGAGGCTCCTCACATGAAACTTGTTCACACCAAAGATACTTTCCCTGTGTTTGCCATTGATCAGTACGCCCCGCTAAAGTATCACTACTGGCGTGAGATAACCAAAATGAGTCAGTACTGAGTTTAAAGTCAAGCATTCTGCCTCTGGGGCTCTTCTTCTTCTCCTGCTGATAAGATGAAGTTCAGCGTTGAAAGATGATCACAAATAAGCAGCAATTTATTTCTATATTTATTTAGAATGATGCCTTCAGGCTCTAAATCCTAAATCAGCTCACATGAAGCAAAGACATGAAACTCCATACAGTCAATAAATTATGAACAATAAAGTAACCCACCAAATCGTTAAAGGAAACTGAAGCACCGATTTTACAACATTTAGAATCCCTTTGATTTCTACGATTATTTCAGGAGCTGAGATCATGCCGCAGGTATCAAACTGTGAATATTGGGAATTCACATCAATACTGGTTTAATGTTTTTTCCATTTCTTTCGCATGATTTGCAGTTTGGGCCGGTCAGGCTTGTCACTTGCTATAAGCACCATAGATGTGGGTCAATACAACCCGGTCTCATTGCCAACTCGTCGGATACCACCGTTTGGAGGGCTCCTCGGCATCAGAAAATGGCGCACGGACGCACCCTTGAGCAGCAGTACAGTATGTGAAGAACCGGGCTTTCAATTAGCCTAACCGTGTGAAACTAAAAGTAAAGTTGACTTATTTTGCCACGTCAGTCTCACGTGACTCGTCAGCATATCGTCAGTCCTGCGAGTCGTTATTCACGGGGGTCATTTAGTATTGTCAGCCTCGTAAGTCAGTAGTCACGTGAGTGAAGTTAACGTCAACCATGACCGTTTCCTAAACCTAACTAAGTGGTTGTGTTGCCTAAACTTAACTTCCTGTGAAAACAGAAGTTTATTTTGAAAGGACACTATGCATTGTATGTTCAAAGTAAAGCAAGAGGGGTACCCTATGCCTCGGTCTTGATGAGTTGGGAGTGAGAAAGTGTTGGTCAATAGGGGCCTACTACACCCAGTAGTAGGTTTTATTATCTAGTCACATGGTAGAGCACCAAAAGAAGGTATGAAAGAACACGACAGCGACTTCTAGCGACTGTACTTATTATGACAGGAGCAGAGGCGTAAGTCAGGCGCTGTGGTATAGACAGTATAAAACTCAAAACACAGGGACGGCGTGTAGTTGCTTGTGTTCACAAGCTTTTCACTTTCACTTTTGAAATGTAGTTATTTTAAGCCAAAACTCAATGTTTTTCACTTAACTTAACTAAGTGGTTTTGTTGCCTAAACCTAAAGAAGCCTTTTTGTTTGTGTTCAAAACGTAACGTTTTATTCAGTTTTACGTGTTACAACTTATTTCTTTAAGTTTCGCTTTCACTTTTACTACGTAGTAGGCCCCTAATGACCCACATCTATGGTGCTTATAGCAGCTGACAATGCCTATTTAATGGCCTGATAACAGTCGAATCGGTAGGTTCTGAAGTACACCTCGACTTTGTGTTTTGTCATCCGGCCACTGTCAGTGAAGAGGCGATGACTCCCACACAGGAGCTTATATTTTATTTAGAAGAGATTATAAGACTCGCCTTATATGATTTGTCTGGGTAGATGTACATTTCATATTCTCTTTATTGTCTTTCAGTATTTGCCAGTCGTCTGGTACAACTCTAAGCTCTGTTTGAATTATTCCTCATTGTTTTTTCAGCATTATCTGCTTCATGGCTCATCGCAGTGAAATCTCAGGCACTTAATCACACTGCAGGCTCTGACACAAAATGATCGGTATCTCTGACTAAACAGTATGCAGACAACGCATATATGCATATTATATCTATTAAATCATAGCAATAATATTAAAGTATTAGCAAAACTTAGGGATATCCAGACAGTAGTTAATTATACCATCGCATACAGCTATTAGTTCAGCCATTAGTCATTGTCTGAGATGCCTATGTGTTTTCACAGCAATATCATACCAACTTTTAATTTGTCAATTTAGCTGTTTAAACAAAATTATTATGGTGCACCTATGGTTATTTTATCAACTTCTTTTGTGTGCCGCTGTGAAACATTTAGTAAATTCCAAACAACTCTGTGGGGCTGCAGCTGAAATGTGAGACAAATGTGAAAAATGTCATGGAGATTGGATCACCTTTGTGGGAGAAAAAGCAATGAACCTCAGAATGTCAGTAAGTTTAAGGAGCACAGAAACAGATTACATTTGTGGAATGTATGCTTGTCAGCGAAAGGGTCTTGAGCTAAGGGGGATAGACAGCTCAGTATTGTTGGTTAACACCTGAAATTGCTTTCTGTAGCAAGAATATTTGAGACTTTGTATGACTATCCTCAGATACAGACGGAGGCAAACTCTCAATGACTTGTCCTTTTTAATATTATTTCCACTGCAGAAACAGCCGCCTGCTAAATTTTAAAACACTTATATAGTGGTCAGAGACTGTGCAAGTGGGAGCTTCTATACTTTCTTTTTTACTTCCTTCTCTCTTACTTGTACGTGGGGTCAGCAATGCAATCACACCTACCCGACCAAGTGCTGAATTGAGCTGCATTTCAATGAGGCTCGCTGAAGTGCCAACAGTGTTGTCAAGCTCAGTATCACGAGGTGGAAGATGTGCCTGTGGTGTATCCAAAAAGTTCAGTGTCACATTTCGTAGTCAGCTAAAGACCACCATCAAAGCGAGAGCATCTGTAGCTGACAGTGGAGGCGGAGGAGGACGTCTTGTTGTTGCATTGCATCACATAATATTGAGGCTATTGTCTGTGAATAAATTGCTAATGCGTCTCTTCTTGCTCTGCGATTGTGATGAGAGGTGATGACTGGGATAGGATTCAGTAGGATATGTTTTAATATGATGGGATAAGATAGGGTAACAGTGAAGCAGTTGCTGCTGTACCTAAAAATTCTCCTGTGCCTTATTTACAGCTATTTGCCAGCAGTCAGTCATCATTGTGACAGTAAGGGGCACCTGTCCAGCTGATGTTGATACATGACTCACCACTTATGTGAAAGCTAACTATAGGGGAGCTTTGTTACTGTTACCGGAAGCAGATTGATTATGTTTATCCAAAAATAGATTCAGATATTGTTCTCTGCTTTTTGCAAGGGAGTCAGTTTGAAAGGAGGAAAGAGATCAAAGTTATAGCTCCGAAAAGGATGGAACCAACACAACTATGTACTGCAAATACAAATGCAGGTCCTACACAGTAATAATTTAGGATACCATGGCAGGTGATGTAGCTGGTTGTGGGAGAGGAAGAAAAGAAATCTTGAGGCCATTTTTTATAGTCAGAGATTTAGCTGGAGTTTCACTTATATTTTTCTATCTGATTGTGCAAAATACATACAGATAAATTCCTCTTTTCCCTTTTGTACATAAACTCCAAACATAACAAGTAGGGCTGTCAATTGATTGAAATATTTATTTGTTATTAATCGCAAATTTATCAAACATTTTTTATCTGCTCAAAATGTACATTAAATTTCAGTGGGTGGAAATGGAGCAAATATGATTAAAAAAAGTTATTTTTATAAAAAGTTGTATGATGAAAATGTATAAGAGACACAGGACGGTCTGACTGGAGAGGAGTATACGGCAGGATATTGTTTTCAGTGTTGGCTGGGCCATGTGGGACATAGGAAGAATAGTAATTTCACCACACAGCTTCATTTGACTCCCTTCTCTATATTAATAGAGTAATAAAATAGATTGGATGGCAAAAGTATGTTGAGTATTTAAATCGTTATTTATGTATCTTTATTTCAATGTTTGCCTCTTTAACTCATTACTTATTGGATAAAGGTGGATTAACCACATATCTGTACTCACACAGCGAAACCAATTACAAGGAAATGAAAACATTTTAATCACTAATCACTGTAATTTTCAGAGCCCGTTAAGTATGAGGTTTATGAGGTTTGTGTCCGACTTTTTTTCTTTGTTTGTGATGTGGGGTTATTATGACATCTATGCTTGAGTATGCGTTTTGCCTGCCGTCTTCATTTAAATTGTTTTCCATTATTGTTTTATGTTCTTTTAATAATCAGTTGCCTGGAAGACTTTTGTTTTGTCAAAACGTCGCTAGTAAAAGCTTAAGAGAGCTCTGATTCCAGCGTGCAGGTAGTTTTTTTTTATTATTTTCAACAATCAATCTGTCTTGTCCATCCTGTTACACTCCAGGAAGGTGCAATAAAACTGGGATTGGTCTTAAAGCTGTAGCCCAAAGGTTAAGATCAGCCAAAAAAAATACTTTAATCACTGCCATTTTTATAATTTGCCAAAGTATCTTTTGACAAAACTTTTAGATTGAACTGGAAAATAAGCAGATTATATGCATGGTTCATCGATAGATGTCAGACAGGAAGAAACACATTGATCATCATTCATCATTTTCATCACCATTTTATCAGCATCGTCATGAGAAAGTACACTAAAAGAGGATCCACTGTGTTTTAAAGAGACCCACTACAGTACATTTCTACAAATATTCTACAATTCTACAACTGAGGCAAAACACGGAGAACCAACGGGGGTTGCTGCCAAGCAACATTAAAATACAGTTGAATACTCAGTCGTAATACTGAGTACCTAACTGAAAAGAATGAATATTTATGAATCAAAGAGCTGAATTCTTTCAGTATGCTTTACATCCACAGATCCGTTACCTTGAGTAAAGAATGAATGATAAAATACTTGAATCATCCCTGAGTGGCCGTTGAGTACTATATTTTTCATTGTGCTTGTAGTACACATTGAGTTTTACCTTAAGGCCAAAGATTACACTTTTCATAGATAAAAACAAATCTTGGATGAATGATGTTTTTCGCAGAGGAAAACCTCTGTCATGGTTTACCCTGTTTGGGTCCATCTTAAAAAAATATTGCAACCCCCATTGCATTCATAAAACCTCTGTCTGAGGTTGTCATTTATTGCAGTATGAGGAGAGGTGGTTGGCTTTTATGCTGATGGCATTTGCAATGCCTTCACGTACAGTAGTAAGAACACTCTGGCATGAGCACACACACCTACAATTGCAGCAATAACTTCTATCCATCTCTGACATTTTGAAACAACAACTACTTAATGCATCTGTTTGAATGTATTGCTTCAGGTTGACGCCAGTGGAGGACAGACTTAAAGACAGCTTTTATGATTTTGTTATGTAAAGGTCTGTATTCATATAAAACATATTCTCCTTTCAGTGGAATTCATCAGTGCATCTGTACACAATAACATAAGTTCAAAATGTAAACAGTGTTTGGTAAAAAAAAATAAAAGTAAACAGAAATAAAGACCAACTATAAGAATACAAATGTCATGAGTCAAATGTGCATTGGTAACAGACGAACCCGGCGACCACTTTGTGTGTTCCGCCATCTAGTGGCGCCGCCATTACTGTGGTGGCAAGTTCTAGGCTGCGTCCGAAATCACATACCATGCACTACATACCCAATATGTGTACAAAATACTAAGTACTAAATAGCAAAGTACTAAATAGCATGCTAGTATGGAATTTCGGACGCAACTGACTCAGTGTCTGCTAACTGTGTGACTTTCAGCCGAATGCGTCTTTGGTTGCTCATAGTCACTAGTTGGCGTAGATAATAAACACATGAGCATGTATTTAAAATTGTGAAAAAGTATAATTGAAGCCTTTTTACGAGCAACCACGACGCATTCAGCGGAGTCAGTTAACACAGTAAGCAGATGCTTTGAATGTGTTTTGTTTGTGATGCCGACCTATTAATGATGTTTACTTTGTGGTCATTAAGTAGTTAGAGCAAGTAACACTGTATTTCACAATAACACCACGGTTGGTTAATTTAGTTAATGTATTCTCAGACAGTGTCTTTAGCCCACTATCGCTAGCTAATGTTAGCTAAAGTTAGCTAAGCAGTGTTAACTTAGCTGACGTTACTTGTTTCACCATGTTACGCTAACGTTAGGCAGCTGAAAACTGCTCAAGTTCTTCCCGAACTCCTAGACATCGTTGTCAAAGGTAACGTTACATAGAAGTTAAATGTAAAAGTAGAAAAATTGTAAGCTTTTTAGGACAGCTTGCATTCACACGTGCAGAAGCCCCCGCAGTAATGCCGACCTGTTCACCTCCGGTATTTCAGCCGATTAGACTGTTGTCAGGCTATAAGCGTTATCAGTTGCTATAAGCCCCATAGATGTGGGTCAATAGGGCCTACTACACCCAATAATAGGTTTTATCATCTATTCACATGGTAGATCACCGGAAAGAAGGTATAAAAGAACACGACAGCAACCTCTAGCGACCGTAGTAATTATGACATGAGCAGAAGCGAAAGTCAAGCACTGTAGTATAGACAGTGTGAAACTCAAAACACAGGGTTTCCACCCAGGAGACCGGAGTTTATATCCCATGTGAAACCAACAATGTGTAGTTGTCTCTTTGTTCGTAGCTATTTTTAACCCAAAACACAAACAAAACTTGTGTTCAAAATGTAACGTTTCACTTTCACTTTTACAACGTAGTAGGTTTAGTAGGCCCCTAATGACCGACATCTATGGTGCTTATAGTGACTTTTAACGCCTATTTAATGGCCTGATAACAATCGAATCGGGTGGGTATTTCCCCGGATTTGTGTATAGGTGACCTCTGTAGACTCACTGCTTGTTCTTGTGTATGAGATTTCCCACTCTATGAATGAATTTCTCCAGCTTATTTTCATGGTGCCCTCGTGCAGCCCGGGTGAGGTTGTGTTCGATAGCTGCCTCGCCTTTAGGAAGGCCTTTGGGTTTCTCTCGAGAGTGTGCGTTTCCAAAGCCGTGTGGGGAGTGTATCGAGGGTTTCTTTTCTAAGAAAGGCTCAAATCGGCTGTAAAGGCGAGTCTCTGTGCCACGGTCTTTGCTCCAGCTTGCTGAGTCGATGCCGGGTCTTGCGCTTCTGTCGAAAACGCCGGGTTTCTTGTGTGCGGCAGGTTTAGAGAGAGAGACCTGTGGCAGAATGTGTTGCTCCTCAGTTCTGAATCGAGGTTTTGAAGATTCTCGGTGGTCATCCTCTATCCGCTTCCTCTGCTGCTCCGAGGAGGACCTGATAGAGTTGGTTGTGCGTTGGCGATATGATATCCTCTCCTCATCCTCAGCTGTTATGGTGTCTGTGCTGCAATCTGACGTCATACTCGGTGTTTCCATGGCTCCTATTGTATCCTCTTTTTTCTCTGGTATGTTCAGTAACGATTTTATCTTCTTGGAACCGTTCTTTAGGAAATGGTGGGAGCCCATGCTGGTGGATTTAGGTGTTGAATCCTTGCTATTGACATTAAGGGCTGCTGCGGACAAAGTCCTGGATGGCGGCTCCTGCCACATGGAAATACCGGGGCTCTTTGTGCCTGTGATATTCTTGACATCGTAATGAGAAGCAGATCTCTGATCCTCTTTCAGATTCGACCCGTATCCTCCACTCTGTGCATTTATCCCCACTGTGCTTCTGTTCACTTGCTGTCTTGCGAGAGCTCCATACATGTGACCCGAGGATTCCTTCGGGTATTCAGCATTTGATCTCGGATCGGCCACGCTATGCCTTTTGTTCCAACTGTCTGTCATGATGTCTGGGTTTGTGACCATGTGTCCACCTTTAGCTCTGCCTAAACTGGCATATACCGAGTTGTAAGAGTTTCTACCTGGACCATAGCCTGCGTTATTCCGATTGTCATCCAGAATCTGCAAACTTTGCTTCTTTAACATGAACTCTTCATTACTTAATCTATTTCCACCTGCTGCTGTTGGATTCCACTGCATAGATGAGTAGTGAAAAGGAGTGTTTGGTGCTGCTGAGGGGTTTACACCGGTGTTCATGTTGTTAATGGGTCTGTTTGGCTCCATTTGCTCTGGTATGGTGGACCTGAAAACAAGGGAAGACCTCATCCTTCCCTGCATGAAGGAGTTAGCTTTATCCTGTGGTTCAAACTGGTCTAAATAGTCGCATGAGTCTCCGAATGGGACGTCAGGTTTTTTTAGGTAAGCCTCGATCCTCAATGTGCGCATGAATGATTTGGATGTATTCTCTAGCGTTGGCATGTTCTGCTGCATGGACAGAATCTGTTTGTCGTTGCCATTGTAAGACTGACGCACGTTTTGACCTCTCTGCATCTGTGGCACTAAGTAGTTGTCCACGGGGTAGTGGTTTGTTCCATTTACTGTTTCTCGAGAGATATTCCAGTTGCTCCCCATGGGCCGGATGTTCTGTGGCATATGTCCGTCTTGTCTCTCCCCAGCGTAGCTGTGCCTTTTTAAGAAGTTCATCGTCTCTGTGGACTGAAATTGGGGCATCTGGTTGTGAACACCGATCCCGTTCTCAATATGGTGCCCAAACTCGTAAGGTTCATCTTCAAAGAGCCTGTCCTCGAGGTTTCTCAGGCCTAGTTTCCTCTCGCAGGTCTTCCGATAGACTGTGTCCAGCGTATGCCTCAACTGATCCCTCCGCTCAATTTTTTGGGGAGAATGAGATTTTGGCAAAATCTGTGGTCCATGTGGACCGTTGCGTTGGAACAAACCCTCCGGGGGGCAGAGTTCAGCTGGCACAGTTGACCGGGCGTAGAGTGTTCGAAACTCCTCGTCGTAAGACTTCACCAGGAGGCCTGTGATGACCTGCACCATGCTCACGTTAATCTTCTCAAATGACCATGTGAAGCTGCGAACAAACATGAAAACATGATTATTTATTGGTTTAATGCAAAGAAGTACAGACATATTGTTTTAAAATGTTTCACTTCTTTGTAAAGAGTTGTTTTGAGTTGCCACATTTTCTAGAAAGATCAGTCAACTTCTTCAAAAAACATCAATAAGAAATGATGACAGCAATTTTGTGGAGAGCGCCAGTGAATGTAGTGCTTTGCTTTAAAAGTGCATTTAGTTTATGCCTCAGTAGTCTGCAGTTGTATTTACCTGTATGAGCCGTATATCGCCGTGTGGCAGTCGACTAAAAGAAACTTCTGCTCCATTGCCCCATGAAATTTAGCTCCTGATCGACAGAGGTAATCCTGACCTTTCACAGTGCGCACCCTCATGTTCTGTGGTCAGAGCAGTGAAAGGAAAATGTCAAAAAAGATTTATCACGGTTACATCTTACAGCAGAAGGTAATAAGTATGTCAATCATCAAATAATACTCTGAGAAAAACAGATGTACTGGGCAGATAAATCTGATGATTTGAAACATCTTGCATTTGTTGAGTCCCTCAGTTGTTGTTGTTGTTGTTGTGTGATAGGCACTTAATGTGAACTCAACAGGTGTGTTTTAATCTCTAGCATCTCTTGCCCAGAAAAATAATTACGACTCCACCTAAAAAAACTGGAGAAACCAGGTTTGAAAAAATGACTTTGATCAACATTTGCACCTTCGTATGCTAGTGTAAAAAATGTGCCAGTTCACATCCCCTCAACAGCGCCCCCTCTTGTTAAAGGAATAGTTTAACGTATCCTCATACAACGATTTGTATCAGAATTTTTTGGGTGTTTTCCTACAAATGTCCAGCCACATGTGACATACTTGTCAGTTTCCGCTCCAGTCTTTCAAAATAAACTTCCGTCTACACAGGAAACAACTTTGTTAGGTTTAAGCAACAAAACTACTTAGTTAGGTTTAGGAAAAGACTGGATTTGGATTAAAATAACTAGGGAAGTGGCGTAACTGAAATACGAAAGTTACGTGACAAATAAATCAACGTTGACGTCTGGTTTCACAAGGGGTACAAACACCGGTCTCATTGGCAAAAACTCTAGTGTTTTTTGATCCACCTATCCGACCCAACCTCCTACCTATGCAGTGCTTGTTGCTTTTTACACTTCCTGGTTCACAATTACGTAGATTTATTACAAATTGATTTTGTGGGATATATACTGTACGAATTACAGTGCATTATTTTCCGTAGGTACAAATGGCATATGAGACAAGCCCGAATAGACAATAACATAATAGTAAAAAATTATTTTAAAAAATGTTGTTAATTTTATAGATAATTTTAGATAACAAATAATAATAACAATAATATTTTTTAATTATTTTTTAAAATATAACTGTAATGGATGTTATAATCAATAACGTAAGTTAAAATTCGGAGCAAAAAAATAGTTTTTTTAAATGATATACTCACTCTGAGTTGTTGAACTTTGACATCTTGATTTTCAGCCATCTTGAGGAAACTTTTCAAATGGTTATCATCCAGAAGCACGTAGACGGGGACTCCTCGTACAGAGGCATCCACAGCTTCTTTGAATATATCTACATCAGTGAACATGTCCATCGCAATGGCAATGACCTGCGGGGACAAAGTCAATAAATCATGATCAGTTCAACAACATGCCAAAGACCAGAGTGCATTTGACCAGTTTACACCTGTGAACGACCTATTTAAGAACACAGTCGCTGTCATCATTTTTTAACATTAATAATAAATGTGAGTCTGACAGCTAGAAACAGATTAAAACCTCAAAGTGAAAGATGGTATCATAAACAGAGACAGACTAAGCATATGCAGTGAACATAATCAATGGTTTTACTGAGACGATACAGAGAAGTGAAGTATATCTTGGGATAAACATTTTTGTGTATATAATGAATATATTTATTGATCCCAAATCCATCTGTCAAACTCACTCGTTTGAAAATATTACATTTTCGAAGAAGCAACATCATACTGTGTGTTCCAGTAGCATGTAATGAGCTCATTAATGAAATCAGTCCGACTATATCGTATAATGTTTGGACTCATTTTCTTTCCCTAGTTTAATTTCCTGTGTAGGAGGTTTCTGTCCCTCAAGATGAACCATGAGAAGTGTTAGTCATTCTTAATCATGCATGCAGCATCCAAAAAATGCAAACACTTATACAAATATTATTCATCCCTCAAAAATAGAGAGACATTCCAGCTGTTCCAGCATCCAGTGACGTATTTATGCGCATTTCATTTGGATTACTTTACACAGCACTGGTTTGTAATTATGTGGAAAAGAAAAAGAGTTTTATAAGCTCTTTTTGAGCTGATTCTTTGTTCTCTCTAGATCTCCATGTAAGTAGGTGTAATTAAGTGCAGCAGTAACAAGGTTGCACAGATGCAGCAGAACATTAATTGTCTACTAACCACACTTTTAAGCTACGAAACTAGTCTATGATTCATCAAGACAATTTGAGAACTAACTGAGGCGTTAACCGTGTAATGGAGATGACTCTAATGTAGTGCTCATAAGGTTCCCACACTTTCTTGTCATGATGGTAAGTTGCAAAACCAGATTCTGACCTCAATAACCCCGGCAGACACTCCCTAAACTGAAAATTGAGAGCAACAAAGGTCTGTGGACATGCCCTGATGGGGAAAGGTGCTTACAAAATACTTTAGAAGAGCACAAACTAAACAAAACATTGGAGGCAATTTGCTGCTCTGAGAGAAAAGCGTTATTCGTCTGAACACCACACATCAGAGCTCTGTCTTAGCACATCGCTGCAGGTCGTTTGGATTACCTGTCTCGCATCCTGAATATGCTTCCGAATCACCTCTTTGATGGTGGGGTTGTTTTGTCTGGGTGGATTAAAGAGCAGATCTATATTTGTCTGCAGTGTTTCATGCATGATCTCCGGCCACCCCAAATCCAAGTCTGGGGCGTCCACATCCGAGTGGACGGGCCAGTACGTCCCCGAGGATGACGTGTTGTCCGGTGGACCGTTGATTTCCTCTGCATGGTTTTGAGGTGGGAGGTGTTCTGCGTTTGCAGTGATGAAGAGAAGCTCTTCCTCCGAGAGGAAGCTCCCGATACGTTCTCCCTTGAGGAACTCCTGGTAACTGTCTCTGCCGCCGCTGGCCAGGCGATCGATCGCCAGGCGGTATGTCTCCTTATAGTGGGGTGGGATGTAATCCTCTGATTTTAATTCTCCCCGTAAGGAGGACAGCATGGATAACTCTGGAGACTCCATCGCCCCAGAGTGTGTCAGTAGGACCTGTCAGTTAATGGAAATCAATGACATGATGTCAGAGGATCAGTGAACAAACATTCTAACATGCTGAGAGACTGGCTCTTGTTAAGCAAAGGTTATATTTAGGCCTTTCAAAGTTAACGCGTTATCGCAAATTCGTTTTAACACCACTAATTTCTTTAACGCATTAATGCAACTTGCGATTTTTAGGTTGTAGCGGGCTCAGCCTTAAGCAAATGTACTGGCATCATATGAAACTGTAAAACCTAAGGAATCCATTGGTACAAGGAAGTTCATATTGTGAAAGGAATTTGAAGAATATTTATCAGAGTTCATTATAATTGTTGCAGCACCCTGAGCACAGAAGCCAGCTTTGGGAAAACATGCAGTCTTATCTGTCTCACTGTTTTGAACCTTTTTCAACCGCTGTGCATCAAATTTCTATTGCTCTACTCACTTTGCATTTTTATTTTTGCATGAATACATCTGGTATTTTCATTACTTTGTGAGGAGGTATCTCCTTACACTTTGTAGAAGCTATTTATGCATTCTGAAAATGTAAAAGCTTGGTGTCAACTAGGACTTTGTATTGGCAAGAATCTGGCGATGCGAAACGTATCATGATACAGGGGTTACCATTCAATATGTTGCCATACTGTAATCAAAGCGATATATGTTTTAATATGTAATTAAAATGATAAAACTCTCATAGTATAAAGAACACACGACTATATGCATAAAATATAAGTAAAAAAAGTAGGGATCTCAAAGTTAATGCAATCACGCTTTAACGTAAATTTGTTTTAACGCCACAAATTTCTTTAACCCATGTTTTAAAGCTAGAGTGAAGATACTGGTATTATATAAAACTAGAAAAAACCTAAGGAATCCATCGGTACCAACCATGTCATACTAGCTTGTCTCAAAGGAGGCTAAATAATGCTCCAAAATTACACTAAATTTTGGTGAGGAAAAACTTGCATGGCCATTTTCAAAGCATTCCCTTGACCTCTGACCTCCAGATATGTGAATGAAAATGGGTTCTGTGGGTACCCACGAGCCTCCCCTTTACCGACATGCAGACAGCTGTTGTTGCCTGTTGGGCTGCAGTTTCCCATGTTATGATTTGAGCATATTTTTTATGCTAAATGCAGTACCTGTGAGGGTTTCTGAACGATATCTGTCATTGTTTTGTATTGTTAATTGATTTACAATAATAAATATGTACATACATTTGCATAAAGAAAGCATATTAGCCCACTCCCATGTTGATAGGAGTATTAAATACTTGACAAATCTCCTTTTGAGGTACATTTTGAGGGGATATAAAATGTGATTAATTTGCGATAAGTACAACCTTGCTTCTGTTTTTCATGGTATGTAGCCTATGAAATACATTTGTAGTTCCAAGTAAAACTGAATCACAGACTTTAAAGTAGATAATGATAGGTTATATTAGAACAGAATGGATAAATAGTGTACAAAATCTCAATAAACCAACTTATTCAAAGTTATTCAGGAACTACTTGTTAATGTACACCTAGTTCCTTACTTGTTTCTCAGTAGCCAGTCAGGACCTTGTGTACCTTTATGTAAAGGTAACAATGTTTGTTATGCTTCTGCCGCGACGACAGTCATGGCCGGAGGCATAACAAACATCAAGGATGAACTGATTTGATTTGGTGGTCAAAGGTCACCTGTGACCTCACGTCCGGTCCATTCTTGTGAACGCGATATCTCAAGGCACGCCTTGAGCGAATTTCTTCAAATTTGTTAAAAACATCCACTTGGACTCAAGGAGGAAGCGATTAGAGTTTAGTGGTCAAAGGTCACCGTGACCTCACAATACACATTTCCGGCCATAACTCAAGAATTCACCTGCTAATTATAACAATTTCACAGAAATGTCTAACAGGATAAAATGATGAAGTGATGACATTTTGGACAGACATGGATGAAAATTGCCTCGAGGTATACAACCACGAGACAGTAATTATAGTTTACGTTGGGATTGTGTGTACCACAGCAGTAAAGAGGCCCAATATGTTCCAATATGTTGAGTAAGGCATACTTATTATTTACAACTATAAGACATTCTTTAACAGTATCATACGACACATTAAATGCCTGTTATTTCTATGGATTAGAAAATGTGCTTCCAACAAGCCACATCATGAAAATTGACTCATCATGATCAGACGCTGAACCTGTTCACAGTCTGGATTTTAGCAGCTGACATTTGCTGGATGACTAGCAGCGAATGCCCAAGGGAGAAATGTTTTTGCTGCACCTGTAATGCGCCTCGGACTTAAGGTGGGGTGAAACAAAAAAAACAATAAAACTAAACGTCACATTTCTTCCACATTCATCAAAGATGTTTTTTGTCTATAATTCATAGACCAAGTAAAAACTTTGTTACCATCTTTTAAATCATTTCTTGACAAAAAGAGGAATAAAATGCAGCTTGTCTGTGTTTGAGCGAATAAAATAAAAACGTCAAAGAAAATTAGGAGATAGGGGATTGAACCTGTTTTAAGATTTCATTTCACTACTTTTACAGTATAAAACACCGTGAAATGATATTCGATATTATAAATCCGACCTCCCTGGATGAAAGCAATCACACATTGACATTTTAAAGGTTCAAGTATTTCTCTTCAGTAGAGATGATATGTTATCTGTCATGTCGGATACATCTGAATGTCAAGAGAGCAGAGAAATAACCTAAATCTGTGATTTTATAGCAGCTATACGGCTCAGACGCTGACATGGGAAAGTCTGCTTGACTTTTACTTTCAGGTGAGCTTCACTGCCGGTATTACAATGGTATTATGAGTACAGCCGTTCCCTGTTGTTTTCTCAGGTATAGACTCTTTTATAAGACCTTGTTGCTGTGATTGTACAATCACACATTAACATTTTCAACTAAGTTTTAGAGGTTTGTTGCAGCGTATTTAATCATAATCCTACATTATACATCACAATCTTGTACAAACAGCATATTTACTCACACATTTTTATCACCAACCACCACTGTTCAGAGAACTCATTTAAGGTGCTAGATATTATTACTGACACGCTGCCTCTTGCTAGTCTCAACTACATTATCTCATACTCTACAGCGGTAACTTACATTTGGTTTGTGAACTTTGTGAAAATCCTCTTGACTGCTCCCCGAGTATCCTGCTTAGATTTTAATGTATGTTCAGCTTATGTTCAATATTTAGAGAGACTGCCAGCTGGAAGAAACAAAGACAAGGAGGTGTCTCAACATGATAAGCAGTCTGCAGATGGAGGGTGTGGATTCCAGTTTTGACATGCAAATGGTCTGACTCGAAACCTGCTCGCAGGCAGCCATAAACCTGTTTGAGACATTTAGCCACTCCCCTCCTTCCCTTCAGGGACAAAGTGCACGCTGACGAAAATCAAGATAATGACAGACACAAAGAGGCTTTGATGGATACTTCAGGGGTTAATGGCGCTCAACCTCATCAAGGTGTTCTCTTTAATGCTGTGAAATGTGTACAAACTGAGACAATAACGCATGATTTTACTTAATTTACAACATTCACGTGCTTTTGTATCTTGAACCATAATCACTTTCATCTTATTTGAGATGTGGCTGAAATATCAGCATGGACCTATTCAAACTGTGTTAGGGACACATCTGTTGGGAGCAAACGAGCACTTCTGATGTCCTTGTAAATGAAGGTAGGACGGGGATGGAAGGAGATTGAATGGTGACATTCGGCTTTCTTCACCCTGTCTGATAAGCTTCCACTAAGTTTCTTCAGAAACTGGTTCATTATGTAACATCGGCATTCTTCGGAAAAGCTGCGGTCACCAGCGTCATTTCACAAGAACTAGCAACAACATAAATAGTACCTTCAAGGCTATAACACAAACAGGTTCAGTGTGACATTGTTCAATGGGTGACATTATCACAAATATATGTTATTATTAAATTAATCTTCAAGACATTATTGTGCAAAAAACATGCTGTGAGTAGCTTTTTCAGGAAGCCAAAAAGGACTAAACACAAGAGAAGTGCGTCACAATGCGTCAAACACTATTATAAAAGAATATTTATAGCACATGTGTATTTGTGGCTTCAAGAATATATTTGTGCAAAGTTTCATATGTTTGTGACGGATTCAACTTTTTTCACTTTTATATTTGCCTTTGTCCTTGATAGTGTTCAGTAGCACATATTGTTATGGCAAACATTTCCACTGCGAACACTCAGACTGCACTCATACATTCATAACGCTGTGTGAAAGCAATCACAAGTCTTCTTTCTATAAGACTCCTGCCCTTCAGGAAACCCTTGTAAAGATTCATATAGAAATTCACAATTCACATTCAGTCCTTCTTATTCAGGAAATATACAAAACTTTTAAGAGGTTTACTTTACAACTCTAAATGTTGTCACCGTGCCTTCAGATTTATAGCCTACACATTGAAATCATAAGATTAACGGAACAAATTCATCTGAAATATTTTTAGTTTATTTTTAATCAATACATTTTGGCTTTGCTCAAATTGTTCAGGCTGAAAAAAAGTAATTTCTACATTTGCTGTAATAAAAATAAAATTGAGAACAGCACATATGTGATAAATTATTCAAGTGATTATCACTGGAGGTGCGTTTTCTATTAGCCGTTTCCTTATTCGGGTCTCAAAATTCAATTTTGCTGCTTAATTAACACTACCCCTCGGGCACCGGTGTGACAGGAATAATGTTTTAACCTTCCGGTGGTGGCGAAACTTTAGCGTTTGGATGTCATCCAAACTATCTCCAGTATCTCCCCAGTCAGCCCCATAGCATTTCTCAGGCGAGTCCACGTTTGTATGTAAACTACCCTGAGGCGCTAAATAACATTTGGTTAGATGACACCAGTCCTCCCTCTCTCTGTAGCATATACACACATACACACACACACACACTGACCTCACCGCTTTATACCTGCACACGCAAACACACACTGCACAGGTGATATTCACAAAGACACCTTTGCCAGTCTGCAACTCTCTGAAACATTCAGTTTAATCACTAACAAAACTCAAAGGAATACTTTGACATTTTGGGAAATATGTGCTTTTTTGCCAAAAGTTAGATGAGAAGATCAATTTAACTAATTTCTGTACGCTGCGTATGAAGGGTAAAGCCAGCAACTGTCTATCATAGCTTAGCATTAAGACTGCATATAATAAAATGGTCCTACCAGAATCTCTAAAACTCATCAACATGTTTTATCTCGTTTGTTTAATCTGTACAAAAGTGTAAAAACAACAATTCAGCGATTCTGTTCCCTTTGGACAGAGCCAGGCTAACTGTTAATAAGCGTATTTCCAAAAATGTCAAACTATTCCATCAAGCCTCCAACAGAGTAATTTATATTAATAAAAGGCTATCATGTTTTAAAGGTGCTAAATACGGGATTGGGAGCATTTATATTTCCTCTCAACGGCTCTCAACCTGGCGATGGCAGCTCGCAGCTAACGGTGCTGCTATATTAATGCTCTGGATATCGAATTTAGCACCTTTAAATTAGCTAGGCCTACATAATGTGCTAAATTAGAGGAAACATTGATATATTGGTGCCTTCAAATGAGGTCGTGTTTACAATGTTTCAGAGAAGAGTCCATATGAACGCCCCTCTCTCGCGGTATTTACAACCTCGTAAGCGGAAAGTTTCTGAAAGCTCAGAGTTCACAAGTTGTGACGTGTTTGTTTGACGTTGTTTGTTGACAGACAATTAATAGATTAGCAATTCACTTGTGTATGTCTGTTCTTCTTCTTTTTATCAATAATTAAATCTATCCGTGGCAAATGCACACAATTTAATGAATGCCAGCTAAATATGAAAGCTAATTTTATCTTTTCCTGACCATTCTTTTGTATCGTAATGAGTATCGCTGAGATAACGTCAGGAAATTAAATCCATCACCATTGTCATATATAATGTGATCATTAAGGCACAATACTTTGATGAGATTACATTTATTTGCTTTGATTTAATTCCATTATTCCGTTTTGGCCCCGTATCTTCCAAATTACTTATTTACAGCAATGTTATTTCCTTCTATCATACAGTGCGTGATGTGTAACATTGATATGAAGATGCCTCCTTTCTTAAGACTGAAACACCTCTGGTTGTTGTGGCTTCACCTGAAAAGAGCCTTGAAGAACAAGATATGTGGGCCATTGTTTACTTGTGTCTTGAATCTGGGTGTGTGTAGATAAAGTAACGTATTCATTACGTCACAGGGAGTTTCTAATCCTGAAGTGGCCTCCGTGTGAGTCACCTTTTGTGACACCCGATTCTGTCTCCGTACTGTCGTCATGCTCAGCTCCTCAGGCTGTTCTTGAGTCCTTCTGGCAAGTCTGAGCAAGTGACGTGCTGTTCTGTTTCATGAAGCGTTTCTAGTAAACTAAACGCAGGACTGACATTTTTGACGAATACCAGCATGACACTGATCAGTCTCGTAGACATTCAATAATCTTTTTACATGCCAACATGGCTTTGTGATCAAGTTCTTTTTGTGTCTGACAGTAAAAACAAATATTTTGTATATTTTTCCTTTGAGAAATGTCCCACAGAGATTGAGCAACACACTGAGAAGACACAGAATTATGATTATAATGTCACAGCTTATTCATACCTTCATCATACATCATTTAAATCAACCTTCCAGACCATTATGATGATAATGATTAAAATGCAAGCAACATAATAGCATGTTCACACAAAAGGTGACATCAAAGGTGACAGCTGATGTAAATTACAGGTTTAACTGTACAGTAAATGCTGGATCTGAGCGTCTCCGCTGAGGCGCACATTTAAACACAGGAAGGAGAGCTGTTTAACCAGTTTATTACACATGCTTGATAATTTATTGTGTGGTGGTTTGTGTGATGAGAATTTCTGTCTGTAGAACAAGGAAGCAATAAATGTTGGGAGGCCACAGCAATCAAATATTACTGACATGCAAACATACAGGTGCACTCACTACGTGCCAAAATAACATAAGAAATATGAGCGGTCAGGTGTGCAGGTATGCTGCCCTACAAAGACAAAATGCAGTTAGTCATTATAACCTGTATGACTTTCTGACATCTGTTTTACTATGTAAAAATGTTTTAGAAACTGTACTTTATGTGAAAACAGCCTTTTAAATTTGCAATAATTACAAATCGGACCCAAAACCATACTTTCCAACCTTGAGACCTCAATAATAGAGAGGATTTAAAAACCAAAGCGGGGGTCCTCCGCCAGAAAAATTAAGGTTTCCGAGACTTTGTTTCCTGCATTCTGGTGACTTTTAAAGAATGAGAATAACAAATTATAAGTACACTGCAACAAAAATTTTTTGTTAAGTAGGCCTACTTTTAATTCTCAGTAAAGAAAACTGAAAACTTCTGAATAATCACCCTGTGGCACTCTGACGTCAACTTGTGTGATTCTGGCATTAACTAATATTCATCAGTTTTTATTCATTCATTAATTTTTTGCCCCTGCTTGAGTATTTCTTTCTCTTAGCTCTCACCATTTCCCTCTCCGCCTCTCACTCACTGAAGGCCCTTTCAGGCACAATACGGCAACGGCACCACTGCGCTCTGAAACCTGTTATTTCCAATTACTTTTTTAATTTGCTGTGATGCTGTGATGTGTGGCGAGCACAACTCAAACTGCTCAAACTACGCCGAAAATCAGGAGGGTTGGCAAGTATGGCTTAAAACCAAGCCAATAAAGTAAGAGGGCTAGTTGTTAGCTGTAGATGAACTGACATTTTGGTTATTCAGCATAATTAACTCAGTCAATAGCTAAATCAATTCATGATGATAAGAAAGAAAATTACTTTACACAATTTGGCTAAATTAAATTCTCTTTCATGCACCACCATTTTCACTAAAGAACTAAATAACATCTGGCTGCACTCATCTAAGTACTGTACTTTTTAAAAATCTGTTCATATTGTTTTGGAAGTTGGAAAAATGTATTTCTGGTTTTCTCTCAATCAGAATGGTGCTATCTTTTTTTTTTTAAAGTCTTTTATTGGCAGCCAGAGGATTTGCAGAAGACAACTTTACCTCAGGCCTGTTTTGACAATTATGCATCACAACAAAACCAAGTGCTTATAGGAAAGAAACAAAAAAAAACGACAGCTAAAAAAGCATCCAGGTTCAAATTCATTTCCATTGGATGAATCATCAAGACATCCATCCATCTCTATTATCCGAGGGAATCTTTTACGTTACTTTTACACTTTGATCAATTGGATCACAAATAAATAAAATAAACAAAAAAATAATTACTAAATAAATAAATTAATGAAATAATAATGATGGAATTATGAAAAATGACACTTTTACTTGTTACTTACATGCATCCAGCAGAATCGTCCTAAGGCTTTTAGGAGCTTCCTTTGAGCTTCTCCTTTGTGGGATGTTGCATAATAATTCCAGTGTTGTATTCAGAGTTATGGGCGGATATAAAAATGTCATTATCTAGGTTTTCCAAATTAATATCTTTTATGATTGTTCTAAAGCAGTCAGACAGTGTTAGCGGCTCATGCTGTCAGACTACATTGTCCTCCAGCTGGGAACACTTGTTAGAGAGCAGAGCATCAAAGCAACCCACCGTCACACCAGCTCACACAGCAAACCCATCGTTATGTGGCTGTGCGCCCACAGCTTCTCTATGTGAGTTAGACTCAGTCCATCAGCACTGTAGCTCTTCACACTTTCAGGGGGTTCAGTGTCAATGTAAGGTTGTAGGACGTGTTGATGACCATGTCAAGGGAAAAATGATCGTATCTGTTTAAATGGTAAATGGACTGCATTTATATAACTCTATTCTAGTCTAAGCGACCACTCAAAGCGCTTCACAACACAAGCCAGCATTCACACACTGGTGGCAAAGGCTACCATACAAGGTGCCACCTGCTCATCAGGAGAGATAAACATTCACATGCACCAATGGCACAGCTATTGGGAGACATTTTGTGGTTCAGTATCTTAAGGCTGGCCCACACTAAAATATTTTTCAAATTTTAGCAGATAGAGACACCACACGAAACAACATGATATAATAAAAACAGTTTCTCCATCTTACTACCAGTTTATGCTTCGCATTCTGCATTAGCTCATGCATTAACCGCGAGCACCATGACGGCAATGGTTGTCCTTCTGCTTCAGTCAACTTGGTTGTCAATTGGCTATCGTCCCTTCCCACGTGACTGCGTCATCGGCTGTCCTCGGGGTTACCCACACACAACAGGATATCCAATCGTAAATATTGAACATGTTGAGATGGGTGCAGCCAGGATGGACTTCCAAGCTGATCGGGGGATGTAAAAAACGCTCTTAACGTACTTCACACCACAGGAATATCTGGAGAGATAATCTTTAGAACCATCAAAAAATCAGGGCTTTGCTGACCATTGTCGGGCGGGGAAATCGGGCCCAAAATCGTCTTGATTCTCGTGTAGTGTGTACCCCGCATTACCCAAGGACAGTTCGACATGTAGACTGCAGGGGCCAGGGAACAAACCCACCGACCTTCTGATCAGTGGACGCCATATTTGAAGGCGGAATGAAAAGCCTGCTGCTAGCTTCCTCCTGTTGCATCCCAACTCTTCCCTTATCTCTCATCATCTCAAGAGTACTTGAAAAGCAACATACCCCCTCCAATGCAGCCCATTGCAATTTTTTGAAACACAAGACTGTTTTTGATCTGAACGCCCGCTGAGGGAACACACATTTTAACAGTCCCCCCTCAAAGGCATTCATGGTGCAAAGCTTGTCAGATTGTTTGTTTCAGAAAGTTAATGTAGGCGGAGCTCAGACAGTGCTGGACAATACAAATTTATTTGAAGCATTATGAGGCTTTTACTCCCCCCAGATCCCAACCCCTTCCATGCAAGCACTTCGGCCAGCTGGTGGGAGTAGCCACTACAGGGACAAGGACATGAACCCTCACTGGCTTCCATCATGTTAACACTGAACGTTGTGCTCGTTAATATGCATCAAAACAGCTTGGATGCCAGAGGTCTTTTATATCTTCCTCCATTAGAATACGAGTCCTTATAGACGTGTCTCTCCAGCCATCAGCCTGCTGCGTTCAGTTAGCATATTAATAACTTTTTTTTTATAAAAATGTCTCATGCATCTCAATTAAAAGGCTTACTTTATCCAGCAGTTTTCTGTTAGTTATGTCCTGCAGAGCAGTTGCAATCATGGATTTAAAAACTGGTTCTTGGCTTATGATGGTGGATGCTAACAAACCATCTATCATGAGGCATCAAACACGTAATTCTCTAACTCTGGTGTAAATATACCTCCGTTGACAACCATTAAGGATAATTATATAGAAATAGCTAATCTTCTCGCTGATGTTCTCGCTTACTTATGTATTGTAGGTCATATAGAGGCATCAGTATTAAATTGAGACTGTTTCATAACCAGTTAAAAGTTCCTCACAGTAACTTTAAGTACTGAATACTTTTTTGCAATCTTGATCAATTCACACATGTCTGACACACTTTGTCTTCATTTTATCTGCAGGGATTGAGGGAGAGAAATAATAAAGGAACAATCTGCACATAATGGACAAGACTTGAAAAAGTGTAAAACTGTTTTAAAAATACTTTCGAGCTGAGGATACACCAAGCCGACATCAAAGAACTAGCTGCGTCGCCTGACATCACCAATGTCTTGGCCAAAAAGTTGCACTCCAACACTCCACAAAGACTACAGCCGACCGCCGACTACCACGTATGTTTTGTGTCCCGGTGAGATGAAATAACTCTCCACACCAGCAGGTTGCGGTGGTCTGTATTTGTCATTCAAAAAGGGAAACCGGAAGACCGAGGACTGCGGATATACAAGCTGTTGTTATGATGCGTACACTCACCACTTAGCTTCGTTCCAGATGGCCATGTCGCTGTGAAAATATCCGTGTATTTGAATGATCAGATGAGATGAAGATGAAAACTGAGAAGAGCCTTCTGTGTTTTTCCTCTTGACTTGACTCGTTGGTGTGTCAGGGTCACATTTGATTTACTTAGCGGTATATGATCAGAATATAGGCTGTAAATAGGAATCAGCCTTTAAAATGTTAATGACAGTGTAGAAACGGAAAGCAGAGCTCAGATGGAATAACAACTTAAGTGTTAACAGAAAGTGAGTGCTGTGACTCATATATAACTCCTTTACATGCAGTGAACTCAAACAGAGTAAAAGCAAACAAACCCAATGCTCTTGTGATGCATTCATGAAAGCCTTGAAACACGGGCGTGTCATGTTTTCAAACAATTCAAAGTTAAATGCACAATTTCAGAAATATATAAACACCAATTAACAGCCAGTCCAGCCAATTTTTACTAATTTGTATTAATTTCAACTAAAACTGGAGTGATGGTATCTTAAAAGTGATGCTGTCTGCATTTATGGATGTGAATGGATATGAACTGCAGGTAGTTGCAGCAAATGATGTGGATTTATGCATCTTTATGTTTTTTCTTTTTTATCAGCCACTTCCAAAATGTTGGAAACTTATGAGCACCTCAAACCTCATATGTCGAAAGCCCAAATCACTTCAAACATCGAAAAAACAGTAAAAGATGTAAAACTTGACATATAATATACTGTAAGCCTTTAGAAACAAAGAAAATAGCAATATCTTTAATCTTAAATATTGTTTCTAGACTCTTAATAATCTTCCAAAGATGATTACATATTTGACTTACTGATGACTTTACTGTAGGTGTGGAAACAAATCAAAGTCTTACCGTCCCATAATTATGACTTTGTATCATGTAATTATGAGATCTTTATCTCTTAATAATGGGAAAACACCTTTGAATTGTATTTTCGTTGATGAGGACATGGTTTTTTTTCGTATTAGGCAAAACACTAATTAAATAAAGGAAGTAAGTGATGTGTTCACAAAACATGAGTCTCTGTATTTGGGTTTCCATGTGTTTCTATGAATGATACATACGTACAGTGCAGTTGAAATTATTTGATTAAATTAAGAAATATCTCATTTCCTGTCTCTCTATTAATATAGCCTAATTGTGGACAAAATGAAAATTCAAAAATCCATTGTTCATTTTAATTTCCTCATTCGAAAATGGATCACGACTCATATATAATAGTATAATACTTAATAAAACCCAACAATGTCCAGGATCTACCCTTTGACGGCGACGTCAGTTAATTAATGAAAGGCTAGTTTGTTGCTTCTATGCTGAAAACTGCACCCACAAAGAGCATTGTGTCCAAACCTTTAGACCATTTTTATGTTTAAAAAAGTAAAAAATGGTCATGCTTTTTTCTTTACAAAGACACTAAAGAATCAATACTGCACGTCTTACCAGTTAAAAATAGATATCACAAATTATAGATAATTTGACGCTCTGTTGAAAGTCAATTCTAGCCTTTTTTTTGTGCTATTTTTTCTTTTTTTTTATCTTGAATGTAGAGCATAACTAACTTTGCATGCATGCACAATTAAAGATATATTTAAAAAAAAAAAAAAAAAAAGTCAATCCTTCATTATCGGCCTTCCCAGTTGCACATAAACATCACTGATCCACGCATAAGAGGACAGAAACAAACAAACTTTGAAAAAGTTCCACTCACTATTTCATACTAATGCTACATTCAGGGACAATGTAAAGAGTCAATATGAAACACGAGTGTCCTGCTATCTGCTTGTCTAATTTCTGCATTTATTTAGCACTGATTATATAAGGACCTCTAAACAATTTGAGCCACAATCAAAAGAAAGTTGTCTCCCCCAGCTTTAACAATAAACATATTAGATTGAACACAATTAAAGCGAAAGACATTTACCCTCTTGTAATATTCCTTAAAGGATGTCAAGTAAATTAAACACTATTGATATTTTGGACACGTGTTTTGATGAAGTGACGTACAATAACCCAGTAAAAGCCTGTGATTGATCGTTGAAGGTCGGGGATAATGCACTAGGGCCTCCTGCTGTCAGGATATTCGGTCATTATGTGTCACACTGCCTCCCATGATGATGCTCTGTGGGGAGTCGGGACAAGTGGAAGTTGAAGTTGTGTGAGGATAATAAAGCTCAAGCAGCATCCAATGAAAAAAATCTTTAATATCTATCATATTTAGGGGTTTACTGACACTTCCGAGTTGCTTAATATGCAATTATTGGTATTGTAATAGTCAGTTGTGCCACATTCTTTGTTTTTATGACATATTTTAAACAAGATTAACTAGCATTATACATTTAAGAGAGGTGACAATTGATTATTTGCTAAACCTCTATCCCGAACAGTGATTTAGTGCCTTAGGGTCGTGTTTACTGTGTTCACGAGAAGAGTCCATATGAACTCCCCACTCTCGTGGTATTGACAACCTTGTAAGTGGAACGTTTCTGAAAGCTCAGAGTTCACGACTTGTGACGTGTTTGTCGATGTCGTCAAAAATGGGGGAGGCCATAGAAATTTTTCGGTGCGCAATAAATTAATATATTGTAATTTTAGTCATATATTGTAATTCTTCTTAATTTTATAATAGGTCTGAGGAAAATGTTGATATTCCCAACGGCCTCGTCTTTTTCCTCTGTCATGATGCCTTTGTATTTACTGCATTATGTTACTTACTTGCTAGCTAGCCAAATTGTTAGCCTCTGCGGCTTCTATATGCTGACAGTAACGATAATATTGATGTTGGTTAGTAGCGGCGTTCTCACGACTTAACCACTTGAACGCCAAGCATATCGTGTACATGACTTCCCATGTTGTAAACACGAGCTCATGAGTTTCAGTTGAAGGCATCAATAGACTCCAGTCTGGTTTACAGAGTCGCTAAACTCTATCATTCCTATTTTTTGAAAGACAATTAATAGATTAGCAATTCACTTGTGCATGTCTGTTGTTCTTTTTTATCAATAATTAAATCTATCCATGGCAAATGCACTTAATTTAATGAATGTTAGCAATAGGCCTATATGAAAACATGTTGTAAACATGAGCTCACAAGTTTCATTTGCACCAAAAGTCCAAAAATTACTTTGCAACTGTAACTATGTACGACAGGCCTGCCAGGCTTTGGATTTCTCCACATGCTGAAGTGGTGCATGGAGCTGTGGTAAAAGTGATACTCTGCATCTAAAGAGCTCAGAAAGTGGTGTATTTTTTATTGCCTTTTAAAAAACAAAAACCGAAGAGCAAAAGTGTAATTGAATGAATGAATTTAACAGTGTGTTTAACTGCTCTGAAATGCAAAAATGCTGTGAAAAAGGTTAATTATGACACTTAGTAGTAGCTGTTTCCAAACCATCACAGAACATTAGATGTTTACTCTTTTCATACACACATTTAAACAACCATATGAGCAAATGACTTGCATGTTTTTATAGATTTGAGCAAAGATATTGATTCAATTTGGCAGCAAGATGTTTTCACATCAACACAGGGGGCAAAATGCTATATAAAGAGGTGACGAGTGGGTGCAGCAGACTGAACATAATTGCAGCATTCAGTGTTAGTTGTGGATACCTTGTGGGTAGATTTTTAATCTACTGCCCTTGATCAGCACAACACTGACGAGGGCTTGAGAAACACATCATGTACACCTGTAAAATCTAATGCAATTCAATACAAAAGCCATGCAATAAAGCCAATCTTGGTGAAGCCTTTGTTCACATGTGTCAGAGAACAGTTGGTTATGGTCGTGTTTTGGACCGCTTCAATACATTAATACATGAAAGTCATGTGTTTAAATTCCATTAAAATTATGCAGAAACAAACTATCCCCCCTTTTACTTTAAGATCCTTTTTTTATAAAATATGGGGTTTGTCATCTGTATCGGACTGCCCACAGCTCCATTAATAAGCCAGAAACACAAAAGCACACTTGAGAAAAGTACTCTTTGCATAAGCCTTGTCAGTTGTCACCTGAGGATACACAGCGCCTGTACCGTTTCACTCAAACTCCTTTGTTAAACCTGAAACTAATGACTTCAAATTGAATGTACTGGGGAAATTAAATTCATATCCAATAAAAGCTAAAGCGCTATTCACTGTTAAATGAAAAATTACACTCACTGTAGCAAACATATTGAGTGTATATTTAACACAGATGCAATGTGAAAACATGAAATGTGTGCTGAAAAGACAGAATTTAATGTTTTCTTTGATTATCCAAAATATAACAGACGCATCAGATTAAACATGCAGTGTTTTTCTCATTTTCAAAATTGTTTCTGACACCCAGATACAGAGAGAAATTACCCAACCTGACAAAAATATTTCACTGCTATACAACTAAAGACCAAAGCTCAGTATATCTCTGTGTTTGGTGTGAGACTCGGGGATACAAGAGGGCAGGCGAGAACGTAGAAGGTGTGCTAGTGGGCGGAACTCAGGTAATAAAAGGCGGGTGTAGGGGTCTTTACCAGGCTGCTCTTGTGAAAAACTGGTTTACGGTAATTATAGTAATAGGATAAGCTGAGAGAATAGTAATCTTCCAGGTGAAAGTGACTCACTTAACAGTCGATGAGAATCCTAATGGCTGGAAAGCTTTTCTCCTGAGGGGTTTCTAAGACTACATTTTTAATTTATAACACTGTTTTCGTCTGGCCACACTTAAACAATAGAAAGCTGTTAAAATGGATGGTGGGTGTACAAAGTGCAGTACTTTGACACAGAGGCTGGGGTTTGCATCCTGACTCCTGTGTATGGTTGGTTAAGGCAAGGGAAACATCATGGAGTCGGTTATAAAGATTATCGTGCTTCAAGTCAGTGTTGACGACCTTATTATTTAACAGAGACCGTGATTATTATCTAAACATAACTGTAAAAGTTTTCTAACTAGGTTCGGGCACAAAGACCACGCCTCAAACACATCCCCCTTCTGCACAAAAATATTTAAGTACACCTGATCTGTTCATTTCCCCTTTGACCCACTTTACACATCCCTCCTCCCCAAACACCACTCCCCAACACAAAGTCTCAACTCGTTTCCTCTTGCCTCCTGACGACACCGGTCCAACAACCTCCATCGTATGTACTTAAAAGAGCAGTGGGTAGAACTGGAGCAAATATGATTAAAAGAAGGTATTTTTATAAAACTGTCACTATGTCCTGACAGCAGTGCATGAGACAGGTAATCTAAAAAAAAAATCATGTGCCTATGTGTCCTCCGGTGCTCTTAATGGCATCTACAAGATTTCACAGACCGGAGGAAAACAACCAATCAGAGTCTCTGAGCAGCTGTCAATCACTCGCGACGGTCAAACTAGGCAGCGCTGATCAAATATTAATCAATGTTCTGTTACTGTAATGCTTATTTCTCGCCTCAAATGTTTTCAGAATCATCTTGTAGTGTACTCTTTAGCTGTAAAATGAGAAAGTTTGTGACCTGGCCGCCATGTTGAGATCAGTTGAGGAAATATCAAGCACCGCCCACCAGTCGGAGCAAACTTACTCATTTTACAGCTAAACAGTACACTACAAGATGTTTGTGGAAACATTTGAGGAGCGAAATAGGCATTAAAGTAACAGAATATTGATTCATATTTGATCAGCGCTGCCTAGTTTGACTGTTTTAATTGGAGTTTTTTGTGAGTGATTGACAGCTGCCTCCGTTGAATGAACACATGAATCATCACAGCCTAAAAGCCTGAAAACAGAGCCATGAGGAGGTGCAGAAGTCTAGTTTTCTCTCAGAACACTTGAATTACAATATGCTGAAAGGTTATTATGGAATTTTTTCTCCCAATGAAGCCAAAAATATTCTGCCTACTGCCACTTTAATGACATGAGTCCGTACTGCCACTAACCGAGAAATTAAAGTGGTCACGGTCCGGTCGCGGCCCCGCACGCACAGCAGACTGCGTCAAAAATATTCTGCCTACTGCAGGTTTAACTCTTCTAAACCCATATCGTTATTGGCGTGGTCTTTGTTAGTGAATCATGCTTTAGTTGCTACGAGCACATGTTGTAGGAAAACAAATGAAAAACGTCAGTAAACATTTCACTGATACATTCAGCATTAACAGATAATTTTACTGACAATGTTTCCTCATTATGTTGATATTAAAAAATAATACAGGAGTTATTATGTTTCCTACAAAATGTATTTGTATTTGTGTAATATGGGAGACAGATATTATGCCAAATTGCACCACTCACAGGTTTTGGTGCCTTCCCTGGTGACACACTGTGCTGCCTCCTCTATCTGTCTTCTCGCCCTTCAGTCTCTCAAGCTAACAAGCTGATAAATGTATGCATTTTTTTATTTATTATCAATAAATATCACTTAAAATCACTTGAACTGCCTGACGTATGTATGTATTTCAAAGTGAATGTACCTGCTGTAAAGTTTGTTTGACATTGTTTGAGGTTGCTGTCTCCAGGCTACACTATGTTCTGTTTGACTGTAATATAGTATTCAATATAAAAGATTCATAAGAATAACATACAAGTCACTGTGTCCCTGCACTTTGGTTATAAATAATAAATGTGAACCACGTACCAGTTACAGCCCATGTAGTTGTCTATTGAGTGCATTGAGTATTCATGCACATGTGCTATGATTGAAGTGCATTGACATTGTGGACCTTGTGGTGAAGGTTAAGGCACTCATGATGCTCTACAACAAACGAGCTTCAAGTTTGTTCACAGTGTTATCTTATTTAATATTTCATACAGCATATTGACATTCATGAGCAATGTGTGAATCAACGGAGGGTTGGTGTGATAAGATATCTGCCTACACATTTCAGGTTATTGCTAAAATCTTTATTTTGTGGCTGTGTGAGCACTTGGGTACACATTATTTTTCGTTTTTTATTTTTATTTTATTTTACTAAACTGTAGAAAAAGGTCCTTATGCAGGTTTAACCTAGTTTATTATTGGTGGTAATGATATTACTTATCAGTTGCTTCTCCATAAAAAGGTAAGATTGATCAAACAATCTATTAATCAAAGATGAATATTTAGTCTCTGTCTCTTATTATCATGCATCATGCCATGGATGTGGCCGATCCGACTGATTGTGTTTCCTCGCTCTCCACTGCTGCCATTCTAAACGAAGTTATGCTGTTCATCAACTGTGATGATATTGTTTGTGCCCACACTATGCAGGTTCTTAATGATGGATGGAGCTCCGTCTCACAGCAGGTTATGCGGCACAGAGCCAAACATGTTAGTGGGCTGCAACAGCACCACATGGAGACCTCTTTTCCTCTCTTTGCTGATTGGATTCGTTGCCAAATCGTGCTTGTGTGGTCTCAGAGCAGCCTGTGTTTCGCACTCCACTGGCACCACTGTTCTCCACTGATAACAGCTGGATTATGATGACAAAAGTCCTGTAAGGTCTTTCAGAAAACTGGTGCAGATTGTGGGGGCATCACTCACTGAATTATTGCCATTATTCTCTTAATGCAATTTCACTGCATTCATTTGTTTCATTCACCGTGGATGTGTGTCTTACAAACTTAATGGGTAGCCTATTGCAGAAGTCCCTGGTGTTGTCGTTGGAGGGACACGCATCTGTGTCATTGACAATGCCTTTGTTTAACAATCCTATTCATGCATGCTTGCCATTTATGTGCAAAATCGTGGTAATTTGTTGAAATTACATATTCACTTTGGTAAAGCACACAAAGGAAACTGGCATTTAAAACATATTGTTACAATCTATTGAAGGAATCAAGTTGTTTTCCTGAACTTTCTGCATTCAGTAAAAATAAAAACTCAATAAAATGTCATAATCTCAATGGCTGAGTTCTCCTTTCTGTTTAAAGAAAATCATATTTATTAGTCAAAGTCTTGAGCAATTTTCCTCATCTTGCAAAATCAAATTGGAAAGTCACGATATAATTACCACATCCACATAAACAAAGACATTACTCATCAGCCCAAATTAATATGCTCTAATAATTACAGTGGGATTTTAATTTTTTACTTCATTAATAAACCACACTCTTAATACTTCATGGCTCTGTGTGTACAATCTATCTATCTTATGTTGTTTTCCCATGTTAATAGATGATAAAACCTACTAGTGGGTGTAGTAGGCCGCTACTGACCCACATCTATGGGACTTATAGCGACTGATAACACCTATTTAGTAGCCTAACAACAGCCTTATCGGCTGATTTGATCATGTGACGAGATGATACGATATATAAAAGTAGTTTATGCGCAAAAAAACTGTCAAGACCAAGCCTCCAGGAAGAGCAGCGGGCTTTGAAGCAAATTTTCGTAGTGGCCAACCGGTTGAATTACAACTACTAGTCCAGCACGTGTTGCAAAGATTTCTGGTTTAACTGGTTTGCATTGCACAGTTTGTGTGTGCTCGGCTAACTAATGCGCGGTGAGAGCTGTATTGCAACATTACCCTGCTATGGCTCGGTATTTACCGTTAGTGTACGAGGTTACTTGATTGTGATGGATAGGCTATTAGAGCAGCAGACAGACCACTTTATTGCACTCTTGCACTTAATCTATACGGTGACCAGTCTCTCCTGTGTGCAAGCGAAAGAGAGAGATTGATGCTAAATCATTGGCTTCACATTTCAAGATTGAGTCCAGGCCAAAAAAGTTGGTCAAAGTAGCTGTTGGAGTTGAGTCAATGAGGCTGGTGTTGGCTAAAAGTGAAATTTCGCTGTAATTCTCTACTGTGCACCACAATACCAAAGCTAATCTTTCCCTCTGCATTACCACCACACACTGGCCTTGGTGCATTGAAATGGGTTTGTATACACCGAGTGCTATCTTATCTTGTTTTTTCATTCATCTGTCCTTCCAAGAGTTTCTGCAATCTGCACTACTTTCTTCATGTCGGTTGGCAGGACACTGATATCCTTCTGTCTCGCTGGCTGTTGCATTCCTCCACAGCTTTCCGAGATCCAAACAATTTTTAGCAGTCACCTAGGTGCTCATGGGTGGTGTCTGAATGGTTGCCTTTTCCTGCTTCTCTACATTCACATCACTCAATGTGTCTCCTGGTTTATTCATAGGAATGGTTTCTACACATATTTGATCTTTACTTCTTTCCTCTGCTGCCTCATCCCTCTCTAACGTCACATTTTTTTGCCACACCGGCAGTGTTTCAACAGCTTGCCTATTGGATGTATTGCCATTCAATTTGGTGCACATATTCATGCTGCCCAGGGGAATCATATAACTTCCCTGACTTCCTTTTAGCGTCACATTAAGGATAGAATTTCTGGTTTTAAATTAAATGTCTCGACAACTGTTTGATCCATACCTGTAATTTGGTACAGACATTCATGTCCTCCTCAGGTTGTATTGTGCTCATGTAACCAGGGTAGTTTAAGACTAGATATTAGGTATGTCTTATTCATAGACTGTAGGCTTATAGCTATAAGAAGTGGATGTAGTCATCGTGACATCCCCTATTGGTTTGTGGACTGCCATTTTGAAGCCTCAAGTTTGGCATTTAAACAAAATCTCTGTTGTACACATAACATTTCCTCTAGATTTTTTTTTTGTGAACCCCCAACTCGAAAGTTCAAACTGCCCCTATGGGGATTAACCCGAGTTGACTGGCGCTTGGTTTGAATTTACAAAAGGAGGGTTGAACATGGTTAAGATAACCCTGGTCCATCCCTGGTCATTGATGTGAACGAGGTATATGACAAGTCAAAATGTATGCTGTGAAAAGGCCTATTGCACTTCTTTTTGCAACCAGATGAGTCACCCCCTGCTGGCTAATAGAAAGAATGCAAGTTTAAAGGGACTGTTTGAATCAGAAATTGCTTGTTAACAGCGACACCTGTGAAAAAAAAATAATCGTAATTATCATTTTGGACATAATCGTGATTGCCTGTTTAATTATTTTTAAAATTCATAAACTTTCATAAAACTGGGCCCAAACTTCACAAGAGCAACCTAATCCCTTTATTGTTCCAATGCATTACAGAGATGTAGACCTACACTACAGTATGACTCAGCACCCGCATAAAATAAAGACTATAAGCACAACATTTCCCGCTGTGTGTCCTCACCTCCAGAAGGAAATTTTGAGTATGGCCTCTGTGCTTTATGTTCAAACACTATCAACACAAAAACATTCCTCCATCCACATAGAGGACAACAAACAAAAATAGGTTGTAGGTTGTTTGTGGGATGTTACTGCAGACAACACACACAAGGACACACCCATAAAGGACACACACATATTCTCGAGTTCTTTCAGTAACAAACGATCATTTCTGTGTTCAAGGATGTAACAATCTTTTCTTTTATTAACATTAAAACATATTTTAGGGACAATAACAAAAACTCTACACTAACACGCCAGTATTTTTTAAATTATTTTTAAAAGTGTCACATTCTCAAAAGGTTTCTGGTTCGAGGCCATCCAAGAGAGGATGTCATTATGTTGTTGTTTTTGTTTGCTTCCAGGGCTGTCCCGAATACCATTCTTCGGACTCGGGAGCTTCGATAGCAATCAATAGCGAATATTCAAAGCTTT